>SJYV01034234.1:431825-465847 GCA_006410875.1 Neotragus pygmaeus | reverse complement strand
AGAAGGAAATGGCAACCCACTCCACTGTTCTTTCCTGGAGAATCCCAGGGGCGGGGGAGCCGGGTGGGCTGCTGTCTATGGGGTCACACAGAGTCAGACACGACTGAAGTGACTTAGCAATGGCACATATAGTTAAAACAACCAGAGAAAACAAATTCCAAAAGTCTCCCATTTGCCAATCTGAGTAGGAGAAAAGTGGGGAAGTCAAAGTTTTTATGGAATTACTTACACTGACGGTTAAAAACATCACACAGTCCAACTCTGTGTGACCCTATGGACTGTAGCCCACCAGGCTCCTCTGTCCTTGAGAGCCTTCAGGCAAGAATACTGGAGTGGGTTGCCATACCCTCCTACAGGGGATCTTCCTGAGCCAGACAAGTGGTCTTTAAGTCTCCTACCTTGGCAGGCGGGCTCTTTACCACTAGCGCCACCTAATCTTAACTTGTATTGAAGTTAGGTTAACATCCATGAAAAAAACAGATTGGGTTGCTATTTGGTATAGGAAGGGAATAGAGTCAGTAAAAGAAACAGTCTGCTCAGCCAGCCCTGATGGTCATCTTGAGTTCTTAGATTGCAAAATGACATCTGTGGCCACTTGACAGTAAAATCATCGGTGTTTTTGTTAAGGCAGCTAAGAATGGAGCAGCAGGCGTGGAACTGGACCTTGAGTTTACTTCTGACGGGATTCCTGTCTTAATGCACGATAGCACAGTAGATAGGACGACTGATGGCACCGGTCGATTGTGTGATTTGACATTTGAACAAATTAGGAAGCTTAATCCTGCAGCAAATCACAGATTAAGGTAAGTGGTGTATTGTTGCCTAAACATCTTTCAGCTTGTGTTGGAGATCACATAAAGACGCTGGCACCTTCTAATTCTGCTCCGGGAGAGTTGTTTTGTTATGTTTGTTTTCTACTATATACAGGTTTCCCAAGTAACAAGCAGGTGCCAGGAACAACAGAAATAAGGTGTTTTTCATCTTTTCCCACTGAGGCCAAATTTGATTTAGAATTGCTCTCAAGACAATACTCTAACATGGCAGTTACTTTGTGCTGTCATAAATGTATATGTGTGTATGTGTGTGTGTGTGTGTATGTATGTATGTATATATATCTGAGCTAGTTCTGTAAGATATTCCAGAAGAAAAGGGTTCCATGATCAAATAAGATCAAACACTGTATACTTTAGATGTTTCCCTTAGGGATACATCTGTCACTGTATCCATGTCATTGTATCTCTCTCAATCAATTCTTAGCTTTAATTTAGTGTTTCTCAAACATATATGACCACAGAACCCATGCCCATCCCACCATTAACAGCTATATAAAAACCTTGGAATTGGTATACTGGATAATATACTTTGTAATGTGACCGTTTAAATCCCTCTCCTCTTGTCTTTGTAATCCTGAAAAATGTGTTCTTACTGTAATTCATGTTGTAATAGTTCTCTGGTCAATTTATTTGACCCAGTGATTAAGTTATAGTCCTCCCCACAAGATGGCTTGGACTTTCTTTTCCTTAGAACTGAAAGAAAAAGTCAGCCAAAGGAAGTCATACTTTAGAAAGGAGATTGATAACATTTGAAAGTTCTGAGTCAGGGCTGCTGAAATTGCTGTCTACTAATACAGTTACTTCATTGCTCTGCCAAAGGGGAGGGAAAGGCTGGTTTCCGTATTACAGTGATGTAGCTATTAAGGTGTGGAGAAGGCAATGGCAACCCACTCCAGTACTCTTGCCTGGAAAATCCCATGGACAGAGGAGCCTGGTGGGCTGCAGCCCATGGGGTCACTAAGAGTCAAACACGACTGAGCGACTTCACTTTCACTTTTCACTTTCATGCATTGGAAAAGGAAATGGCAACCCACTCCAGTGTTCTTGCCTGGAGAATCCCAGGGACAGGGGAGCCTGGTGGGCTGCCGTCTCTGGGGTGGCACAGTCAGACACGACTGGACCAACTTAGCAGCAGCAGCAGCAGCAGCTGCTGCTATTAAGATGTAAAGTTCAAAGTCAACACTTAAAGCAAAAATGCTTAGATAAGTTATCTTTATCTTTTTTAAAACCAAGATCTTAATGCTGGAATAATGTGGTTGAATTAGCATACGTTAAATCATGTAGACTGAAATTTCATTATGTGAGAAAAGCTGATTTCTTGTGTGTCAGGCACTTAACTTTCCTTTTCTTTAAAAAAACATTATGTATTAGAAAATTATTTTTTAAAGTTGCACTTAAATGTATAACAATACAGTTAACAGATATATATGTATTGCTAGGAATTTCTCCTGCATCAGACTCTATTGG
The DNA here is from genome assembly GCA_006410875.1 of Neotragus pygmaeus. Lineage (NCBI taxonomy): Eukaryota > Metazoa > Chordata > Mammalia > Artiodactyla > Bovidae > Neotragus > Neotragus pygmaeus. Next base: position 463,547 of record SJYV01034234.1, on the reverse strand, counting down.
GGAAGTCACAACCTTAAAATTAAGTCTCTGAGTTCTCCAAAGATGGCATATACTCTGCCCTTTAAAGTTACTAATTTACAAATCCAGTGAATGCCTGAAAAGTAAATGATTTTTATTGTTGCTAATCTTTGGCCTAGCATATCTTTAATTTTGTTTAAGAAGATATAGTAAATTGTCCTTGGACTTTAGGATGATTAGAGAAAGGAAGTTGGTGAAAACACTCTTCTTTTGGTTGGGAGACATTTGTCAGATGTCTGTTTCATTTAATTTTTAATCTTTTCTTTTTTCCTACATTGTACTATTCCTTTTCCCTCTCTTGTAGAAATGATTTCCCTAATGAAAAGATCCCTACCCTAAGAGAAGCCGTTGCAGAGTGCCTAAACCATAACCTCACAATCTTCTTTGATGTCAAGGGCCATGCATATAAGGTACAGTTTATTCTCTTTTGAAAATACCTCTTTTATTTGCTAGTCTGTTTCAAAATTAATTGTATATTTTCTTATTTTCTTCTTAAATTATTTTTACAAATTATATTTGCATAATGCAAGTTTACAAAGCAGAAATCCACATCTTCAAGGAAGCAGTAAAGTATGGAATCTTTTAACCTTTTAAACTTTGATGTAACTATTTAATTCCTCCTACTCAACAACTAGCATGAAATAGAAGAGTCGGGTTTCTCTTACTTGGATAAAACATTCACAAAAGATATTAAATAAACAATAAAGAGGCACTTCTTGAATAGACCACTCTAGTAACCTCATAAAAAAAAAACTTCAGAAGTTGAACAGGAGACCAGTTGGATCTGGCTGATAAGAGTCTTAGATAGAGAGCTGTGGACTGAATTTAAAGAAAGCTCCTGTATTTAAAGCTTCTGATAGCTAAGAGGATATTTATCTTCTACAAAGATTTGCCCCTTTTGTATGATTTCTGTCCCTTGTGTATAGTTTTCGGTGTTTTTTTTTTTNCTGGCTGATAAGAGTCTTAGATAGAGAGCTGTGGACTGAATTTAAAGAAAGCTCCTGTATTTAAAGCTTCTGATAGCTAAGAGGATATTTATCTTCTACAAAGATTTGCCCCTTTTGTATGATTTCTGTCCCTTGTGTATAGTTTTCGGTGTTTGTTTTTTTTTAATTGGCTGTACTCAGTCTTCATTACTGTGTACAGGCTTTCTCTAGTTGCAGCGAGCAGGGGCTACTCTTCATTGCGGTACTCGGACTTCTCATTGCACTGGCTTCTCTTGTTGCAGAGCACAGGTTCTAGGTGCACAGGCTCAGTTGCTCAGTAGCCTGTGGGATCTTCCTGGACCAGGGAAGATGGTAGACTGTGTCNTTTTTAATTGGCTGTACTCAGTCTTCATTACTGTGTACAGGCTTTCTCTAGTTGCAGCGAGCAGGGGCTACCCTTCATTGCGGTACTCGGACTTCTCATTGCAGTGGCTTCTCTTGTTGCAGAGCACAGGTTCTAGGTGCACAGGCTTAGTTGCTCAGTAGCCTGTGGGATCTTCCTGGACCAGGGAAGATGGTAGACTATGTCCCTCCCATGCATTGACAGGCGGTCTTAACCTCTGGACCACCAGGGAAGTCCCCCTTATGTATAGTTTTTTATTCTATATTTACTATAGTAGTTATACTTATTTACTATAGTTTTTAAAAATATGGCATTACATTTCAAATAAGATTTGCATAACTTTTAGAACATATACTTTTATACATAAAAACACATTGCAGTGGAAATCAATGGGAAAATATGGTTCATATTATGTTTGTTCTCTTAACTTTTCAAGTACAAATACATTTTTCTGCATTTATACAACTGGGGTATTTCCCCCCAGTGATAATTATGATCAGTTATGACCAGGTAGGGGCTCCCCTGGTGGCTCAATGGTAGAGAATCCACCTGCCAAAGCAGGAGACACTGGTTTGATCACTGGGTCAGGAAGATCCCCTGGAGAAGGAAATGACAACCTATTCCATTATCCTTGCCTATGAAATCCTGGAGAGTTAAATGTTAAAAACAATTTTTATTTAAAATTGAAAATAATTGTTAAAACCTGAAATATGAACTTCTAAGTTAAGTACAATAAACTCCCATTTTTGAAGAAAGAAGAGAAGGGTACTCTGGCTAATTTATTATTTTGGTAAACTGATGGTTCTCTATATCTAGGTTTTCCAGTCAGTCTGCATCAGAATCACCAGGAATACATAGTGAAAATACAAATTCCTAGGCCACCCCACTCAGAGATTAAACCCTAAAAATGGCTCAGATTGTGGGCTCAAGGAACATGTCTTTTTAATGGGCACTTTAGGTTTTTTTGATGATATGGCCCATGTTTGGAAACCCTGATAGGCCCTACGTTTCGCCCACAGTGTACTGACTTTCTTGCTTATTTTCTTAGATTAAGGAGGGGTGAGGGAGGAGAAGAAATTTTGTTTTTTAATCCAAGTATTGCCATTTGAGCTTTCTGACTGGGTGTTCACAGATGCTTTGGGCAGCTTTGGTAGAACATAGTGATCTAATTTACCAAGACGGGAATATGAAGAAACAGGTGCCAGCAGCAAATTGGAGATGCGGTACAGGAGCGAGATCACAGGCATTGGAGATCATGACTAAACCGTCACTTCCTATAGTGTAATGTTAACCTTGATCGGGTTCAGTTTCCCTGTGGGCAAAGAGGGAACAACGTAAGAAATGACCGTGTAAGGTCATTATGAGAATTAGATAAAGAATCTAGATGAAACATCACACACAGCTTATGTTGGTTGCAAATGACTTCAACTCTCTAGCGCATACTTTGTGATATTAGTGAAGGGAAGCATTACATGAATAATTTCTTTCTAATTTTTTGTATTGCATTTCATTGCTTATATTTGGTTATAGGTTAAATGTGATTTTCCAAAAATTAGGGTATTTCAAAAATTACGATGTAACATTACAGTCCTCTTAACATCTGGACACCTCTGTTAGCTGTGACTGTTGTTCGATGGCCAGATCTCTTAATTCAGTAAAGGTTACACAATACCAGTATTTTAATTGTGTCATTTCTTGTCATTTAGTAGCTGGACTGCTACGAAAAGAAACTTCTGCTCATCCTGGGAAGAGTTGGGCGACTTCCAGCTCTCCCCAGTTTCTCCATGTCCCATTGCTTCCCCCTCCATGCTGGTGACGGGTGACATTTCCTCTCAGACGTTTCCTCTCTCTGGACTGAGAAAATCTATCCTTTCTAGTGCCCAGACTGGTTGACTCCTGCTTCAGCTAGGAAAGGCAGAGAGTGATAGAGTTGTAGGAAAAAAAGGACCTTTCCTAGTGGCTAAACTGGGATATAAGGAAAAGACTTGTAAAATTTTGCTTGCAGCCTCCACTGGCCTGTAGTCTGCCATATTTTTCCAAAGTATGACAGGAGGTGAGCCTCTCAACAAAATAGTAAAGCAGCAGTATCCAGCTGCTTACTTATCTGCTGGTATGAGTTTAAAATGCACCCTAGTGGATAATGCAATCTACCAGTACTCCGTGGAACATCCCCATATATTAGTAAACTTCTGATGTAGTTAATAGAGTTGTACTTAATAATACAGTAGTTAACTGGCTGGGACTACATTTTAATAGATTTTAAATACCTGAATCTCTGTTTTACAGGCTACTGATGCTCTAAAAAAAGTATATATGGAATTTCCTAAACTATACAATAATAGTATCGTCTGCTCTTTCTTGCCAGAAGTTATCTATAAGGTAAAATTCTGGGTTTTTGTTGTATGTAATATTATGTTAGTTGGTGGTGATAATAGCAATGGACTAAATAAGCTTAAGATGGATGCCTATTAAACTGAACTGAATCAATTAAAGAGACCCCTCTTTTAAATTAAAATTTGGGAAGGGCAGGGTACTTGGACCCCATTTTACAGTACCTTGATTCCTTTTTAGCTCCTCCTTTTATGTTTATAAGGGCTTCCCTGGGGGCTCAGAGGTTAAAGTGTCTGCCTGCAATGCGGGAGACCTGGGTTTGATCCCTGGGTCGGGAAGATCCCCTGGAGAAGGAAATGGGAGTCCACTCCAGTATTCTTGTCTGGAGAATCCCATGGACGGAGGAGCCTGGTGGGCTACAGTCCACGGGGTTGCAAAGAGTCAGACACAACTGAGCGACTTCACTTTCACTTTATGTTTATAACTCATTCAGATTACTTTGGTAAGCATTCTCAGAACATCTTACTAAGTAACAGCAGAATAGACCTTTTTAAAAAATGTCTTATAACAGACAATTTAAAATATGCTTTAATTGGAAATACATAGGTGGTAGAGTGAGCCCTCCTTTGACAATAATCTTTGTTTCATCCATAATCCCATTTATCCCCAGTGTTATTTGGAAGCAGATTCCAGACATTTCATCCATAAAAATTGCATTAAATATCTTTAAAAAACATAATCACGATATCATTATCCCACCTAAAACCATTAACAGGAAGTCCTTGAGATCATCAAATATCCAGTGTATAAATTTTCATTTGTCTCACAAATATCTTTTTTTTTAATTAATTTGAATCAGGACCCAAATAAGAATTTCATGTTAGAATTTAAATCTTAAAATCTGTAAATTTTGTCCCCCCGCCCCCACCTTGTGATATATTTATTGAAGAAACTAGATTGTTTTGTAGAGTTTATTTACCAAAGTCTGGATTTTGTTAATTATGCCATGATACAATAGAACACATTGTCTCCTCTGTATATTTCCTATAAGTTGGTAGTGATGGCTATAAATCAGATTAGGTTTAATTATTCTTGGCAAGGTAATTTCTTAAGTGAGGGGATTTTTCCATCAGGAGATACGTAATGTCTTACTGACTTGTGTTGTCAGCAGCTGCTATTGATGCCAGTGGCCAGTTCTGGCAATTTACTAGCAGTTATAAAATATCAATATTTTAAGTCCGTCATATATTCTTCATGTATTGGTTAGATTAGGGGCTTCCCTGTTAGCTCAGCTGGTAAAGAAACTGCCTGCAATGCAGGAGACCCCGGTTCTATTCCTATGTCGGAAAGATCCCCTGGAGAATGGATAGACTACCCACTCCAGTATTCATGGGCTTCCCTGGTGGCGCCTGCAATGCGGAACACCTGGGTTCAATCCCTGGATTGGGAAGATCCCCTGGAGGAGGGCATGGCAACCCACTTCAGTATTCTTGCCTGGAGAATCCTCATGGACAGAGGAGCCTGGCGGGCTACATACAGTCCATAGGGTCGCAAAGAGTCAGACACGGCTGAGCAACTAAGCACGTTAGCTAGGTAGAATTCTTTTGTAGAAAGGAGCTCTCATCTATGATTTAGCTACTCGGCAGCAAATAAATGCTTAATTTTGGCCTTTGTTCACCAGTTTCCAAAACAATGAGATGGTTCCTCAGCAGTGGCCAACATAGCATATATTTAAAATTTTACAGTAAGGGTGGAGCCTGCTGAGATATAAAGTATCATTGAGATGAATAGTGTAGTGGGGCTTTCAGACATTTGAATCAGCATTTCCCAAACTTCTTAACCACAGACCTTTAAAATGTGTGATACGTTTTCCAGAGCAGCATAGAGCACAGGCCGAAAGAGTTCTATCCGCATCCCCGTCTCTCCATTGCTCTGTCTTCATCCCTGCCCTCACTTGTCCCTTCTCACATCTCCCAGCCCATTTCCCCACCCCCACACCTTTTTTTAGCCATTTTCTCTAAAAGGGATCAAAAACTAACCAGCCCATCTTAAAATGGTCGTGGTTTCATCCTAATTGCATTCTGATTATCTCTAGCCATAGTTTAAATCCATATCAAATTAAAAGTTATTATTCTTTGTGACATTGTTAAAATTTGATCCTGAAATTGTAATGTTCTCATTGTAAAGATAGGATTGCAGTTCTTTTAGGATTGTGGAGGAAGTGTCTATATTATATATTTACATCTTTATATCTAACACATTATTTTCTCAAAGGAGGTATAATAGAGTATTTAGACATGGGGGCAGCATACTACCCATGACCTCCTCCTTCAGAAAGAAGTACATTGGCTAAATAGAGCAAATGAGAGGTATTAGAGTTAAGATGTAATTATAGCTTTGTTTCCCCAAATTTCTTTTCAGATGAGACAAACAGATCAGAATGTAGTAACAGCTTTAATTCATAGACCTTGGAGCCTTAGCCACACGGGAGATGGGAAACCACGCTTTGAATCTTTCTGGAAACAGTCCATGTTTGTGGCATTGGACATTTTGCTCGATTGGAGTATGCATAATATCTTATGGTACCTGTGTGGAGTTTCAGCTTTCCTCGCACAAAAGGATTTTATATCCCCGTAAGTTGGAAGATTTTATCTTCTCTTGACACATTTCCTGAATGATGTTCTTGGAAAAGGAGGATTAACAGTGGACACCTGCATTGAATCCCACCACGGAGCCAGCCATGCCTTTATTAATTTGGAATGCCATTAGCTGCTTAGGTGGGAAGAGTTCAGGCCTATTTCACTGTCTCCAAAAGATACTGATCAATTATTCTTGTTTTTTAGTGCATTTTAAATAAATAGTGTCAAACTATGACAACAGAAACAGAGAAATTGTATTTCCTTGTGATTGTCTCCCTTTAAAAACCAACACAGGATCCAGGGAAGACGTTTTGTGGACACCTGCTTCATCTCTCCTAGCTTTCCTACAGGCTCCACTCCATTGCTTCTGAGAAACTTTCCATTCCCTAAACTGTTAGCATTCTCTGAATCTGTTTGGCAATTTTATGGCTGTGTATTTCAGATGGTTATGAGTTTTTAAGTTTTATATTATTTCAGGCATGCATGCATTGAGTTCAGTAGATATTTGGTGTATGCCTGTGGTATTACAAGATCCTGTATTAAGAAGCTGATGATGGCTGTAGTGAAAAAAAGGAAGCCCTAGCCTGCCCTCATGGAGTTTATAGTCAAGAGGAAGAGAGAGATGCTAATCAAAAAGCGATCAGCTAAGATAAATGCTATATAGGAGAGACAAGTGCATGTATACTGTTCAATTTCTCCTAGTAAAGGAGTCAGGGAAAACATCCCCACGGAAGTAACAGCTAAACAACTAAGTTNCCCTCATGGAGTTTATAAGAGGAAGAGAGAGATGCTAATCAAAAAGCGATCAGCTAAGATAAATGCTATATAGGAGAGACAAGTGCATGTATACTGTTCAATTTCTCCTAGTAAAGGAGTCAGGGAAAATATCCCCACGGAAGTAACAGCTAAACAACTCAGTTAAGATCTGAAGGGAATTGAGGAGGGTAGGGGTTGAGATCCAAGTCAGGGGAAAACATGTGCCAAAGTGTCGGGGCAGGAAAGAGCCTGTTTCTTGCAAGAAATTTGGATGAAAAATCAGTTCCCACACAGGAAAGAATACCGCACAGAAAAGAAAGAGGGAATGTGGCGTAAGATGAGGCCAAAGAAACAGGTGAGGCTAGGCCACTGCTTACAGCCTCCAGTAGGGGCATGTGGCAGCAAGGGATGGTTTTTAAGAGGTGGCTGAAGTGTTTAAAGCTGTGTGGGGGAGGCGCTCATGCTGGGCTTGGAACAGCCTGGCTGCAGTGCAGAGGCCAGTTAAGAGGCTCCTCCTGAGTGCTGTTAGTCATCTGTGAATATTGTACTCAGAGACCATTAGAGATTTCTGGGACAGTTGGCATTATTCTAATTGATTTTTCCTCTTTCTCCAGGGACTATGTGAAGAAGTGGTCAGCTAAAGGCATTCAGGTTGTTGCTTGGACTGTTAATACCTTTGATGAAAAAAGTTACTACGAATCTCATCTTGGTTCCAGCTATATCACTGACAGCATGTTGGAAGACTGCACACCTGAATTCTAGACTTCCCCTCCCAGGGAGGAAAGATAGTTACAGAAACTGTCTGTGGGCCTCACGCAGGGATATCAGTAAGCCCAAGCCCTTGAGGGATCGGGCAGCTCACATAAGCAATAGTCGTAACTGGGTTTTCACCTGAACCAAAGCAAAACCCAGTGTAGCCACCATGCTCCATGGAATGCCTGCGTTCAAAATTGATGCTCTTCAAAGTCTGGGTCTGCAAAAAGGCACAACACACTCCTGCCCTGACTTAGAGGAGGCACACTTCAAGACCCAGTGGAGATAAGCACAGATTGTATTGTGCAATTTGGGGGTGCAGATGCAAATGCATGGGAAATGCATGCTCACTCGGAGTAGACATTTTAAAACCTGACACACTTATGTAATTTACTTAAGATGTTTGTATCTAGCTACATTATCAATGTACTGTAGACATCCAACTTGTGACCGTACTAATAAAATCGTTAAAAGGAGCACTAAGGGAAAACCGTGTACCAAGCATCATATTCTGACCTGGAAAATTTAGGGGAGCTGCTGTTGTCAGTCCAGTGACCAGGGCTGCTGATGAGACATTGTTGTTCGGTTGTTGAGTCATGTCAGACTCTTGCGACCCCATGGACTGTAGTCCACCAGGCTCCTCTGTCCGTGGGATTCTCCAAGCAAGAATCCTGGAGTGGGTTTCCATTTCCTTCTCTAGGGAATCTTCCAAACCCAGAGATTGAACCCAGGTCTCCTGCATTTGCAGACAGAGTCTTTACTGCCTGAGGTACAAAGGAAGCCAAATGATAGGGAAGAAAATGAAAATGGTAGGGAAGTCTTGACACCAGTCTGAGGAATTGATGGTATCTAGAAATAAGAGCTTCAAACCACTAGGGGGCAGAGTTGTACCCTTTCAAGCTACTCTTAAAACAGTTGTTCAGCCAGAACTGGAAGAAACTTCAGGAACATCTAGGCTTAGCCTCATTTTACAGATGAGAAAAGTAAAATCTGTGTAAGGGAAGGGTCCCAGGAATGACAGCTGGTGATGCAGAGCCTGATCTCATGATAAAATTCCTTGTTTACTATTTATGAGTAATTTTAGTAGTTTATGTTATTTTAATTAGCCTTCACAAAAATCTTGAGATATTAACCTCTTTCTATTGATAAGGAAATTGAGGCACTGTGAAGTTAAAAAACTGAGGCACTTACCCAGGATCTCACATTCCTTGGTGTAATTGGTACTCAAATCCAGGTCAGTCAGTTCAGCAACCACTCACTCTGTCTACCTTTATAACATAGAGCCCTTGATTCCCAGGCCTGCACTTTCCCACTTGAGCTCCCAGGTGTCACATTAAGTAGCAATATTTAAAATGAAGTTGAGTAAAAATTGCAAAGTTCTCTCTCCTCTACCTCCCTCCCCCACTTCACCCCCTGTTCAGCTCCATCAGCCTTGATCACAGACCCACAGCTTCGTCATGACTTCCCTCCTGAACCCTAATGGGTCCCCAGCCTCACATGCAGCAGCAAGGCCATCAGCCCACACAGCTAGATGGTGAGCAGCTGCTATAGTTGGTGTTGGCAGGAGGGCAGTAAATTACACTTGGGATGTTTACAAATGAATTTTCTTGAATTTAACAAAGATCCAATGACTGGAACATATCCAAGCTACATGACCTGCATGCCAAGTTATGACTGGAATGACCAGAAAGGGGCCAAAGAAGACACCTGTGGGCTGAATTTCCCCTTTGGCCTACCTGCAGAGACTTACACAGCAACTGACAGGGAAGGGATTATCTTGGGGCACTACAGAGTTCACAGCATCACGTCTGTGGTGTGAAAACCCTTTGAGAGTCAATTTCCTGTCTTGACTTTGGCCCAAATCCATATTGCACTTGATTCAGCCAGGCCCAATTAAGGTGCTCATGGGCCTTGAAGAATGGAGAATTCTGATGAAGAAAGAAGGTGTTAAGTTTGGAAAGCTTAGTAAAGGGGTTAACAAAAGGATTTGGCATCAGGTAAATCTGAATTCCTGGTCACTGGGTATATGACCTCTGCAAGTTCTATAGCTAGTGTCTTAATTTCATCTCTAAAATAGGGGCAGTATTAGTACTGTGCCAGGGAGTAGGTGTGATTAGAGTGCAGTAGAGTGCTGATGATTAGGATTTATTGACTTATCATCTACTAGACACTGTTTCAGATCCTTTCTGTGTGTCTACTAGAACACCATGAGGTCAGTATCATTATAATCTGGTTTGCAGTGAAGAAACCCAGGGAAGTTAAGTAACTTGCTTAAAGTCATGCAACAGTACTAGAAAAAGGATTCGGGCTCAGATTATATAATTCCAGAGCCTCCACTCTAAACCCAGGTTTATCATCCTGTCTGGCCCTTAGCAAGAGCTCAATCATGAGAAATGTTCCCAGCACTCCAACAGTGCCTATCGCAGTAGACAATAAAAGTTGAATAGTTTGTGGAATGTCCCAAGTGGAAACTTTCTTGAGGAAACTGGATACAGACCTAGAGTTAGGTAAGTGTAATGATTAGTTAGGAGTGTAATGATTCATCAGGGTTGACAATGAGCCATCAAAATATAGCATTCTTTCCGAGAAAATCAATAGGGATAAAAATCACATCCTCTGCTGTTCATTGGACTGCCTTGGATGCTGGAGACAGATAACATAGAAGGCTTACTTTAAAAGACTTGAGAAACACTGCTTGTTTCGTTAAACTACTCATTTTCTTATTTGGAAATTAGTGTCTTCAGTCATCTTGACAAGAATTTCACTAAGTCATAAATACTCTTTATTAGACATGAATTTCTAAATAACATTGTTTCCTAAAGTGGGATAATGCTTCAATAGGAAAATCAACCACAGCTTTGAGGACAAAGAAGGGTGGAAGTTAAGTTCACTCAAGCTTTTAGCATGGAGTGATGTATCGTTCAGTTGCTAAGTTGTCATGTCTGGTTCTTTTGCAACCCCATGGACTGTAGCCCTCCAGGCTCCTCTGTCCATGGGTTTTCCCAGGCAAGAATACTGGAGTGGGCTGCCATGCCCCCTTCCAGGGGATCTTCCTGACTCCCAGATAGAACCTGCATCTCCTGCACTGGCAGGTGGATTCTTTACCACTGACCCACTCGTGGGTCAAAGTTATTTGATTTCTTTGATCAAAAATACTGAAGATTAATGACCCCGTGTGTTCCTTTATCTAACTTCATTCTCAAACGCTAACAGCAGAAACCTGGATGGTTATCAGCTGGACAGAGGGTTTCCAAAGAATGCTGTCCTCTGAGACTGAAAAGGGTTCCTGGACCCAACTCCAATGTGTTACGTGTGTGGAAAGTCCCACATCAGCAACAGTTTTCAATCGCAGGCAGGATCCTCCAGAATTCAACTCAGTTCTGACACAGTCTATCCGGAGACAGAATCAGATTCCACAGGTGAACGGCTCAGTCCCAGAAGACCACCCTCCATCCACTTCAGACACCAGTTGCAAGCATAGGTTGTTAACCTGCACTTCTGACTGACTGGCTATAATGAGACTTTCCGAGGATCCCCTCCTTGGGTTTGATTAATTTGCTAGAATAGTTCACTTGACTCAGGAAAACCTGCTTACTCATTAGATCACGGATTTATTATGAAAGGATATTAAAGGATACAGATGAAGAGCTACATCCAGCAAGGTCCTCCACAAAAGAGCTTCTGTCCTCTCAGAGCTTGGGGCCAGGCACGGGGGCACACAGAAGTGTTCTGTTTCCCTCACATGGAAGCTCTCCAAAAAGAAGGGCAAAAAGCTATCCTTTTGGGTTTCTAAGACAAGCTCATTACATAGTTGCATGTGTGCGTGCTCAGCTGCTTTAGTCGTGTTTGACTCTTTGCAGTCCTGTGGACTGTAGCCTGCCAGGCTTCTCTGTCCACGGGATTCTCCAGACAAGAATACCGGAGTGGGTTGCTGTGACCTCCCAGCCCAGGATCAAACCCAGGTCTCCTGCACTGCAGGTGGATTCTTTACCGCTGAGCCACCTGGGAAGCCCAATATTTGACTAAATCACTGGCCAATGCAGTTGATTCAACCTCAAGCTCCTCTGCCCTCCCCGCAATCAAGGGGGTCAGGAGTGAAAATTCCAACTCTCTAATCGTGGTTGGCTCCACTGACAACTGACCCCCAACCTTAGGTGCTTTCCAAAAGTCACCTCATTCACAGAGCAAAAAGCTATTCCTCAGTGCTCAGGAGATTTCAAGAGTTTGGGGAGATTGAAGCCAGAAACTATAGACAAAGGCCAAATGTTGTTGTTCAGTCGCTAAATCATGTCCAGTTCTTCGTGATCTTGTGAACTGCAGCATGCCAGGCTTCCCTGTCCTTCACCATCTCCCAGAGTTTACCCAAAGTCATGTCCATTGAGTCAGTGATGCCATCCAACCACCTTATCCTCTGTTGTCCCCTTCTCCTCCTGCCCTCAATCTTTCCCAGCATCAGGGTCTTTTCCAATGAGTGAGCTCTTCAAATAAGATGACCAAAGTATTGGAGTTTCAGCTTCAGCATCTGTCCCTCCAATAAATATTTGGGGTTGATATCCTTTAGGATTGACTGGTTTGATCTCCTTGCTGTCCAAGGGACTCTCAAAAGTCTTATCCAGCACCACAGTTCAAAAGCGTTAATTCTTCAGTACTCATCCTTCTGTATGGTCCAACTCATCTATACATGGCTAGACTACTGGAAAAACCATAGCTTTGATTATATGGACATGAGACAAATTTTGGTCATCTGAATGACCAAGTATATATATTGGTCATTCAGATGATATATATTTATCAATATCTTATAAATCACAATATCATGGAGATTCAACATCAGCATAAAGGGAAACTTGCTAGAAATGCAAATTCTTAGAGCCCATTCCAGAGGTAATGAATCTGAAACTCTGGGTCAGGCTCACGATCTGTGTTTTAACAAGCCCTCCACTTGGTTCTGATCTTTGCTGAAGTCTGAGGACCACTGAGCCAAAGAAAACACAAAGTGCTCAATCCTGCCAGTAACTTGCCATGAGACGTCAGAAAAATCATTGAACCTTGTGTGTGCCTAAGTTTCCATCTGTTAAACGGAGATTATAAAACTTGTACCAATTGTCTTATAGCAATAATGTTAAGAGATTTGAATGAGGAAAAAAATGTTAATGTGTTTTGAGAAATGTGTTAACAGTATAATACTGTTGTTACAAAGATAAAAAAATTTTAAAGTATGGAGGAGCCACAAAACCATACTCAGGGTATAGTCCTCAGACCCACAGCACTAGATAGAAATGTAGGCTCTTGGGCCTCATCCCTGAACTCACAGATTAGAATCTGCTTTTTTTTTTTTTTTCCACACTGCAAGGCATGTGGGATCTCAGTTTTCCAACCAAGCACAGAACCTAGGGCCCTGCAGTGAGAATGCCAAGTCCCAACCGAGTCCCTAGGGACCACCAAGGGATTCCCCAGAATCTGCTGAATAACAAGATCCCTGGGTGATTGAAATGAGGAAAGCACTAGATGGATCGGAACACCACACAGGTGTAAGGTGTTGCCTGCATCAGGCAGGTGTAGTCATGAAGGAAATAGAGGGCCCCCGCTCTGCTCCACACCTGAGCTCCTCCCAGTGGTCTGTCTCACTGTTGATCAGACACGTGTGTGTCTTAGTTGCTCAGTCATGTCTGACTCTTTGTGACCCCGTGGATTGTAGCTCACCAGGCTCCTCTGTCCACAGGATTTTCCTGGCAAGAGTACTGGAGTGAGTTCCCATTTCCTACTCCAGGGTATCTTTCTGACCCAGGGATCATACCAGGATCTCCTGCATTGCAGACAGATTCTTTACCATCTGAGACACCAGGGAAGCCCGATCAGATACATAAATGCTATGAAAAAGTTCACATTGTGGGAATTTAAGGAGGTACCATCAAGTGCTACCTATTGAGACAATTCCTATTTATGAGTTTAATTCTTAACCACTTGTCCTCAATTCAAAGATTATAAAAACATGTCAGTCGTGATCTTTTTTAATCCTTATAATTGTACTTCACACAAAGTCATCCCATTGCCTTGTAAAAAATGAATTGGGTGATTCACTATGGACATTTGAAGGATCAGAACCTGCAGAAATTCAAGACACACAATCTTTTTTGAATACTTAAAACCTCAGGGATTATCCAGCTTTCATGTAACTCTTGGAAAGCATATGTACTTTGATCATTTTGAGCTAATTAAGACAAGTTTTGAAAGAGGAAGATGGGCAATGTTCCCATAATAGAAATATTGGATACAGTATTCTGAGTTCACTATGTAAATGTTTAATAGGTGCCTCAGCTGACTTCTATGGTCAATCAAGTTCAGAAGGAACTACTCTAGATCCTAGCTCAGTTGTTCTCAGCCCTGGCTTCCCACTGACACTATCTGGAGAGCTTTAAGGGAAAAATGGGAACGATCCCCTGGAGGAGGGCATGGCAACCATCTCCAGTATTCTTGCCTGGAGAATCCTGTGGCAGAGAAGTCTGGCAGGCTACAGTCCATAGGGTCACACAGAGTCGGATGTGACTGAGCGACTCAGCACAGCACACACTGATGCCTGACTGAGTTGGTCTAGCACAGGGCCTGGGCCGGGCTGTTGGAACAGCCAGCTCCCTGTGTGACCCTGCGCGCAGCCAGCATTGAGAGCCCAGCTGCCTGATGAGACTTACTCCTTGGCAGGGGCGAGTTGCCCCATGAGGGCTGAACTGTGTTGATGCAAAATTCATATGTGAAGACCTAACCTCCAGTGCCTCAGAATGAACCATATTTGGAGAGAAGTCCTTTAAACATGTGAGTTAGTTAAAATGAAGCCATCAGCGTGGGTCCTCATCCCATCTGACTGGTGTCCTTATAAGAGAAGGAAATTGGGACCCAAAGGTACACCAGGATGTGAGTGCACAGAGGAAAGACCATCTGAGAACAGAGCAAGAAGGTGGGCATCTACAGGCTGAGGAGAGAGGACTCTGAGGGAAACCCAAACTGTGGACACCAGCTGTGGACGCCTTGGTCTTAGACTTCCAGCCTCTGGAACTGTGGGGAAAAAATGAACGTGTGTTGTTGAAGCCTCCAGTCTGTGGTACACGTTATGGCAGCCCTAGTGAACTCATGTATCCCCCGTATGTATCTCGAGACCATGGGTGTGAGGATGTTGCACACTCAACTCCGTGTGTGAGACCTGCACACACAACACTCCCGGGCTTGTATTTCCAGAAGTGGGGCCGCACTGAAGTGGAGGCAAGAGGTGGATGGAGAAGCAGTTCTGATACAAGCCCTGAGCATATGGGAAGTGAGCAAAAATGATGCTTCCGAGGGAGTTCACATTTCACTGTGGAAGCCAAAGAGGCACAAACAGCATTAGGATAACACATAGAGGGAAAATCCCTTCAAATATCAGTTCCACAGACTGCCTTCACTGACCCCACGGACAGGCTGTCTCCCGTAATTCCCTGGGCGTCTCCTTCATGACACCTGCTGTAATTATTGTTTAATTAAGTTCCTGCCTAAAGTGATCCGCTAGACAATAAGCATGTGAGGGTGGAGACTGTGTCTTGTTCACCACCACTTGGCACATCCTTGTGGAACGAATTAATGAACACTTTCAGCAACCACTAGCAAAGATGATACTAAAAGAGCTTAATTAAGCTCATGAATGACTTAGTGGAAAAAGAAGTCAATGATTGAGCACTGACTGGATGTTTTATTTCAAATTCATCTTAAATATTTTCTAAATTTAGTTCCAGTTGGATTTCATGACAGTGATCACTCAGGAGGAGATTTGTCCTCTGGAGTAATTTGGTAATTGCTCTTTTCTCCTGGACCCTTCAGTTTTAGGTAAAGTCACATGCCTTGTGAATTATTTGGCAAATATGCAAAAGAATGCTTCATATGTATATGCATTCATTCAGTTCAGTTCAGTCGCTCAAGCATGTCTGACTCTTTGCTATCCCATGGACTGCAGCATGCCAGGCTTCCCTGTCCATCACCAACTCCCAGAGCTTACTCAAATTCATGTCCATCAACTCAGTGATGCCATCCAATCATCTCATCCTCTGAGGAGAAGGGGATGCCCTTCTCCTCCTCCTTCAATCTTTCCTAGCATCGGGGTCTTTTCCAATGAGTCAGTTCATTGCATCAGGTGACCAAAGCTTTGGAGTTTCAGCTTCAGCATCAGTCCTTCCAATGAATATGCATTCATATGTATACACATATACACACATATATATTCCACACATCACACTGATTTCATGTATGGTTCAACCTAAGACTCTGATGATCATGTATAAAACCTCACAGGGACAGAATCCCAGTCCACACATCCCCACCCCAGCCCAATCTGAAAGACTCGTGTACTCAATACACAACAAAATTCATAGATGAGACTTCTGATTGTCTTTCGCTTTGGGATAACATGGGGTTACTTTTAGTTCCAAGTCATGAAAAAAATGCAGGTTCCACAATTTAGAGGTTTCACATCCTTGATTGAGGATCACATTTTTATTCAGGCTGGACCACTTGTCTTAGCACCAGTCTCCAAACATTTGCCAGGTCTGGGAGTACTAGGAGGGGAGATTTCTAAGGACCAAGAATTCATTACATAGCTCTTAAAGATAAACGGTAACTCTTCTCAGGTTTTTGTGAACTAGTTCAAATACTACAACTGTCTTTATGGAAAATCTCAAATATTTTGTCTGGAAAAATCAGCAATTCAGGTATAAAAAACCCAACAGGGAATGCCCAATTTTACTTCAGTATTTACATTGTAGTCAGTTTCCACTGCTGGCTAAATGTTTGAATTTCCCATCTGGGAAGCTCCTAAAGGCCCAGGTGGCACGGAGGAAGATGCTCCATCTTTATCTTCTTTCCTTATTTGGTTGGCGTCTGGGTGCCACGATCATTATCAGGCCTTTGGATTATCTTCTTGAAATGATTGCCTGAATCTCAGGTCTGGGTTTGATACAAGAGAAGAGATGTTAGCACAGATGCACACTGGCCCACATCTCCACTGGAAAGACCAAAGTGGCTTTCAAGATCTCACAGCTTCTCAGGCTTTCCCTGCTTCCTCCTCCTAAGTTTCTTCAACTTTCCCCCTTGAATTCCCACCATTGGAGGCATCAGAAATGCTGTTCCAAAAAGATGAGTGGGTTTATTTGTTTGTCCGTTTCCTCCCCAATATTCATTCCCCTTCTGGCATCAGTCACAGGTTTTCTTTGGAAAACTACCTTTCTCCATTCTCTCAGTCCCTGTGGTCTCTGTGTTGTACCACCTACATCTAAAGGTGAGGCCTGTGACTCAGATCTGGCCAATGAAATCATCATAGTATCTTGATCACAGCAACTGATGCATGGATGAGTACATCACCCAATCAGATCAAATGAAACATAAAGAGAATTCTGGGTCTCCTGACCACTAGACTTGAATCTGCAAAGGTACCAGAAGCTAATAAAGTTGTCTTGTGATTATCAAGAGATCACATAAGAAAGGAAATGACATGGAGAAGAACTGAACAGAAAGAAACCAGGTCTTATGACATCCTGTGAGTCTGTGCTTCTGGCTATGCCTAAGGCAAGAAGTATTCTCGAGTTTTTGCTGAAGCCAGTTTGGGCCAGTGCTTACAACTGAACGACTGAATCTAGAAGCAGTTTTGACCCTCTGTCTTGGGATCTATCATCTGGGTGAATCAGACCTTCTTCAGTGCCAGGTGGGTACTCACCTCGAGCAGCATCATGTTGCCTGACATGCAGAGGGCCCCATTGCTAAAAAAGAAGAAAACAAGACATCTCATCATTAGAAAATTGTGTAGACCTCATATCCTGCTCCATAGGTGATAAGACTTGCGAGCCCCACCATTTTAAAATTAAGAGGTGACAGATTAAGGTCAGGATTCAGTCACAGAAATATCAAACAGGTTCTGTTTTATTTTTTATGGACAGTGATTCCATCCATTTAATCTTTCATTTCACAGATATTTACTGAACATTTACAACACACCAGGTAATATATTAGGACCTGTGGCTGCAAAGGTACAGTCATGGTCCCTGCCGTGATAGAACTTTGAGCTGGGCCTCGAAGTCCCTTACTCGTTTTGTGCTGATGGTATTAATTCACACAGACAATAAAAAATATAGCAGTCTCTTTGGACAAGAGCACAACTTCTAAAAGTAGTAGCATTTGAATTAACCTGGGTTTACTGTTTATCCACATTTTCCAGGATACCAGTGAAGTCAGTGCAGGCTTTGGTACTAGAGCAGGGTTCTAGGGATCTCTCAAACCCTTTTGGTAAGACTAAAATTTGCGAAACCTTTTTAAGAGCATGATATGGCAATATCTATTAACATTATCATGCATATGCCTGAGGCAGATAAAACATTGACATACAAAGACTATAATAAAAAGGTTTCATTACACATTATCTTTAGTATTTAAAAAAAACTGGGAACAATCCAAATGTCCAAGTACGTACAAACTGAAAAAATGTTTGAGATACAGTATTAAGCAGGGAGAGGGGAAGTTATGTCTAAAATACAGCCCATTTTTGTAATAAATAAACAAGAATGTTAGTAGATGTATGGATGTGTGCAGATGGCTGGGGGAAAGATCTGGAAAAATATACACTGAAGCATTAACCTAGTGGGGTAAAATTTCAAGGCATTTTTCATCCCAGTGGGACACACTTCTGTATGGCTGGGTAATAGATGTATGCAAGCTCCAGGAGGGAACGGCCTTACTGTGTTACCACGATATTACCATGATATTACATTACCTAGAACATGGCCAGGCATAGAATATGGTGAATGCATACTATATTTTAAAATAAAAGTAAAGAAATGTTAAAACACAGAAAGTGAAGGCCCCAGATGTGATTCTAGCTCCTGGTACACTTTTCACAGGACACATCCATGTCACAGGGATCCCAAGGCAGCCTGCAGCCTCACCTCCAAATCTCTTCTTTCCAGCGTAAATAAGGTAGGGTTTGCTCTCTTCTCCATACCTTGCAGCTTGATCAACTTATCTATCAGGAACATTTTGTCTTTGCCCTCCTGTCAAAAAGGAAAACAAAAACAAAAATATGGAAAATGAATGATGGTGTGGGGTTGAGAAGCAAATGGTGGAAAGGTTGATTTTTAGGCAAGTAGGGTCCTGGATGAGCTTCCCTAGAAGCTCAGCTGGTAAAGAATCTGCCTGCAATGCAGGAGACCCCAGTTTGATTGCTGGATTGGGAAGATTCCCTGGAGCAGGGATAGGCTACCCACTCCAGTGTTCTTGGGTTTCCCTAGTTGCTCAGATGGTAAAAATCCACCTGCAATGCAGGAGACCTGGGTTCAATTCCTAGGATGGGAAGAGCCCCTGGAGAAGGACACGGCAACCCACTCCTGTATTCTTGCCTGGAGAAGCCACATGGACAGAAGAGCCTGGCGGGCTACAATCCATGGGGTCACAAAGAGTCAGACGCAACTAAGCGACTAAGCACAACACACAGCACAGGGTCCTGGACCCTGTGGAGGCTGGAGACTGCTGCCACATTTCCTAGTGATGAGAGAAAAGAAACAACTCATAGCAAAACCAAATTAACCCCCATAGCCTTCCTAAACTGTAATATTCTCCTCTAAAGCAATTATCCTAGCAGGCTGAGTAGTAGCCTTCTCTAGTCTGCTGCAAGAAGCAACCTACACACCATTGTCAGAGGGCCCAGGACAAATGGTTTATAGTATCCCTCCTCTTGGCATGCCCTTTGCCCTGGAGCACTCTCTGGGCGCCCAGCATTGCCTGGCTCTGCCCTGTCCTTCCACTGAGAATGTCAAAGCTTATAGCTCTGCACTGAAGAACATCAAATATATTTCATTTGTCAAAGTTATTATCTGTGTAAGGGTGTCCCTGGTGGCTCAGTGATAAAGAATCCACCTGCCAATGCAGGAGACACAGGTTCGATCCTCGATCCGGGAATATCCCACATTCCATGGAGCACCTAAGCCCATGCGCCACAACTATTGCACCTGTGCTCTAGAGCCTGGTGAGAGAGTCAGTTCCTAGGCAGGTTGACAAGAAGTCCAGCGGTCCCCAAGGAGAGAGGGGTCTGGAATTCTCAAGGAGGAAGAAAGGACAAACGTTTTTTCCTCTACATTCCTTAGGATTATATAACAATAAGGTATCCTGCTTGAGGATGTTCTCTGAAGAAAACCTTCTGGCTAATCCTGTTTTCTTAAAATGTCAATTATGGGAGTGGCTCTAATAAGGTCTTTATAACCTCCAGACATTCTTTTGATTCACTGTAATAAGTAATTTAAAAACATATAACTCCATTGCTATCACTAGCGAGGGGACACTCTTTCTGCCCCCTTCTGATGTCTATGTCAGAAGCTTTCTCTATCCCTTTTATACTTCAATAAAACTCTACTACACAAAAGCTCTGAGTGATCAAGCCTCGTCTCTGGCCCCAGATTGAATTCTCCTCCAGAGGCCAAGAATCCCAGCATCTTTCGTGGTTCAGCAACAGCCTTTCACTGGGAGTCACAAAAAGAGAACCCACCGCAATGAGAAACCCATACACAGCAAGCAGCAAGAGGGTAGTCCCTGCTCGGGGCAACTAGAGAAAATCCCACACATCAGTGAAGACCCAGCACAGCCATAAATAACTAAATATATTAAAAAAAATTTTTTAAGTTATCTGTGTTAACGAAGTAGACCCTGACAAATAATTCCTGAATTGGGAAAGAGAGCAAAGGAATGGGGTATGCCTTCCCCAGGAGGGGGAATCACTTTCCTATGAGTCTATTACAGATAAGAGAGTGCTGAGATGAGCTAGCACTCACCTCATGGTCTGTCCAGTCTAGGTCAATCCCATTTTCCATGCCCTTGTTTCTTCCTAAACTTTCACCCACTCATTTAGCATCCACCAGTGGATCTTGCTTGCAACAATTACTACTGCGATATTTGATTTATAATGGCCTTCTATTTCCCTCATTCTTTCTACATTTAGTAATTTTAATTCTTCTGTAAGTAAGAGCTGTCCATGGTTATTGGTACTTTTAACAAGTTCCCCAGCTGTCTTGGGTGTGGCCAACTTGTTTGAAAATCTGTGGTCTGTAGCAACTGTTTTCATACTCTAGTGTGAATTAGAATTACCTGGAGAGATTGCAAGACTACAAACTCATAAGCTTTGCCCAACAGAATTTTGACTCAGGAGGCAACGTTGCACTGCAGCTGAGAGCATGAACTTAGGAGCTGCCTGATTCAAATCCCACTACTACTAGCCCTGTGACTTTGGGCAGGTTGCTTCACTCTTTAAGCATCCATCTCCTTAATTTAAAAATAGAGGTTAAAGAAATGAATGCACTACAAAGTGAATGGTAAAAATTAAATAAGAATCTTTGTTCATCACTTAGCACAATGTCAGGCATCAATAAGTGCTCAACAAAACGTTATCTGTTGCCTCTATTGCTTGGAGGAAGGAAGGGTAGTAAGAATTTGCAATTTTAACAAGGAACGAGGAGTTTTGAAAGGACTGTTCCTGAGCCTCTTCCCAGTCTCTTTGAGTTCTTTTAGAGACAGCAACCCCATCTTTGTGGTCCACATTCCGGGCAAGAGTCCCAGGCAGGCAGATCTGCATGATGTTTATGGTGCCTTCCTGAAATGATGTCATCCCAGTGACTCCTGAGTTTACCTGACACTACTCTTACAATAGAAAGCTTTAACATCAAATCCCTCCCACATTNCATTCCGGGCAAGAGTCCCAGGCAGGCAGATCTGCATGATGTTTATGGTGCCTTCCTGAAATGATGTCATCCCAGTGACTCCTGAGTTTACCTGACACTACTCTTACAATAGAAAGCTTTAACATCAAATCCCTCCCACACTGAAATCTTCATAAGACTTGCCCCAAACATTTAATGTTACATCAGAAAACTATGAGTAACGTTTCTGGGGATAGGTGGGAAAGAGCTTAGCTAACTAACCCATTAAAAATACTAAGATCATGGCACCTGGTCCCATCACTTCATGGCAAATAGAAAGTGAGAAAGTAGAAACAGTGACAGATTTCATTTTCTTGGGCCTCAGCGATCAATGCAAAGAATAGAGGAGAACAACAGAATGGGAAAGACTAGAGATCTCTTCAAGAAAATTAGAGATACCAAGGGAGCATTTCAAGCAAAGATGGGCTCNCTTCCTCATATTTTCAGACATAAATGCTCAGGTCCCATTTACATTGGTGTTTAGAAGAAAAGGGAACTAGCCCAGTAGCAATGACCATCTCTCTGTGTCTAGACTTTGATCTCTAAATACCATTTGATCAGGACTCCTTGAAGAAATGCCTAATTCCTAGTCTGGGACAGGAAATGAACAAGAACAGTCCAGACCATCTTATCTTTCCAGAGAACAAGGAAGCAACCAAAGGCTCCTGGGATCATGTCAGAAGAACTGAGGAGCTAACTCAAAAGGATTTCCTCTAGCAAAGGACGAGACTATTTTAAGCATAAACAAATGATTACAATTGAAAGATGCCAACACATACTTAAATCTACGAATTCATAATGATAACTTCTCATTGGCCATATTTGGAAGTTCTAGGTTTAGTGAGTTGAATAGTGTCTCCCTTTTTAAAAGATATGTTTAAGTTATTCTTATTAAAACCCCACCGCCTGTGAATATAGTTTTATTGGAAATAGAGCCTTTGCAGATGTAATTAAATTAAAGGTGTTTTTTTTTTTTTAATATGAGATCATCGTGGATGAGGATGAACCTTAAATTCAATGAGAAGTCCTTAGGCGAGAAGGAGAAACATCTTCACCCCATGAAGATGAAGGCAGAGATGGGAGTTATGAAGTTATGCCAAGAAACGCAAAGGTCAGTCAGCAGCCACCAGAAAAACTGAGAGAGGTAGGGAGGAGACTCTTGCTCTGAGCTTCGGAAGGAAGCAACCCTGCTGACAACTTGGCTTTGGACTTCTGGCTTCCAGAACTGTGAGGCAATACATCTCTGCTGTTTTAAGCTGCCACATTTGTGGTACTTTGCTTTGCAGCCCTAGCAAACGAATACACTGGAGGACCAAATCATCATTTTGAAAACAGGTAAATAAAGGGAGTTATGTATTTAACCTCATCTTTCCTCTCCTGAAGATATTTGAAGGTGCTCTAACAGTTGATGAGTAAAAATTCTTCTTTTATAGAAGAATTCCAGCTAATAAGTGCAGAAGAAATTGTAGAATTAGAATACCACTATTTTATAATCCCTAACAAAATAAATGGACAATGACTAAAAAGGCATGGATGCATGCTGAGTCACTTCAGTCGTGTCTGACTCTTTGCAACCCTATGACTATACTCATCAAAGGCTGCTAAATCCATTAGCTCAAAGACTGCTGGGAAGCTTTTTGATGGATAGGTTAGCTGACCAAGAATGGACCCATTAATTGTTCTTAAGATACAAAAAAGGAGACAGTCAAACATTTTACGTTATGAGGTAATGCCATGAGAAATATTGACTTAAAGCATCACCTGTGAATTATTCTGGCTAAAAAATTTAATCTGGACTTAATCAGGTCTTTGAATTTCACCATTCATTTACAGGAAAAAAAAAACCTATTAAACATCACTGCAGGGTTGAAATTCAGATATATACAGAATGAGGGAACTACTGCATGACAAATGACCTGGTTTCTTCAACAATAAATGGCAAGAGAAGAGGGAGGTGTATGTAAATAGTTAGAGANAGGAAAAAAAAAACCTATTAAACATCACTGCAGGGTTGAAATTCAGATATATACAGAATGAGGGAACTACTGCATGACAAACGACCTGGTTTCTTCAACAATAAATGGCAAGAGAAGAGGGAGGTGTATGTAAATAGTTAGAGATTGAAAGAAACGTTAAAGACACATCAACCAAATGCAACATGTGACACTTTTGCAGATTTTTTACTTGAGTAATCCTACTGTAAAAAGACATTAGCTGGACAACTGGGGAAATTTGGCCTTTGACTGACTATAAGATGATAATAAGGTATTAATTTTTTTAGGTGTGATGATTGGTACTGTGGTTATGTTTTTTAAAAGTACATGAAAGAGTCTATAGATAAAATGATATAAAGGCCAGGATTTGCTTGAAAATAATCCAGAGATTTACAGCAAAGGGACAGTGTAGAGGACATGAGAGTACACAAATGTTGATGGTGGTCAGGGCTGGGTGGTGGGAAGGTTCATTCTACTATACTCTATATTGGATGATGTTTGAAAATTTTCATTACAGAACGTTAAAGGTGGGGAGGGTAACAAAGGGGTCCAATGGGACTTACATTAATGATCTGTTCATGGAGCAGTCTTATCATAATCTTCCTTCCCTCTGTGATCTGCCAGTAAAGGTAAGTGATGATTCTAGAAGAGAAGAAAAGAAAGAATGGCAGACACTCTCTCCAATGCTTTGCAGGAAAGAATGGCAGACACCCTCGCCAATGCTTTGCAGGCTCCTAATTTCAACTGGATACATAGGAACTCGTGTATTTGCTTACAGATGGATGTTGGCCCAGCCAGCATTCCTGCAAAGATGTATCTGGGTGACTTAGAGGTTAACTTCATTTTAGCAATAGTTCTCAGGATTCTACACATAAATCACCTGAGAAGTGGAGAAAAGACTCCTGCTGTGGCCCCTCCTCAGATCAATTAATTGAGTTTTTTGAGCACGAGGGCAGACATCAGTATCTTTTCTTCTTTTTATAGCTTTATTGAGGCATGGTTGACATACTACAAAATGTACTCATTTTGAGTGTAATTCAATGGGTTTTAGTTAATTCATATAATTATGCAAACTTTNAGCACGAGGGCAGACATCAGTATCTTTTCTTCTTTTTATAGCTTTATTGAGGCATGGTTGACATACTACAAAATGTACTCATTTTGAGTGTAATTCAATGGGTTTTAGTTAATTCATATAATTATGCAAACTTTACCCCAATCTAGTTTTACTTTAATTTTTAAAATTGAGATAGAATTGACATATAACATTGAGTATGCTTAATGTTTATATAGTGCATGTTTATATATTGACATGTTTATATATTGCAATAAGATTACCACCATGGTGTTAGCTAACACTCCCTCATGTCACGTGATTATTATTTCTTTTTCTGTGGTGAAAACATTTAACAGTATTTTTATTATTATTTATTTATTTGGGGGCTTCCCTGGTGGCTCAGTGGTAAAGAATTCGCTGGTCAAGCAGGAGACCTGGGTTCAATCCCTGGATCCAGACAATCCCCTGGGGAAGGTAACTGCAACCCACTCCAGTATTCTTGCCTAGGAAATCCCATGGACAGAGAAGCCTGATGGGCTACCGTCCCTGGGGTCACAAAAGAGTCAGACACAACTTAGGGACCAAACAGCAACAAACAACAACACATTTGTTTATTTTTGGCTGCGTCAGGTCTTGGTTGCTGCACAAAGGCTTTCTCTCTAGTTTCGGGGCACGAGCTTCTCATTGCAATGGCTTTTCTGTTGCAGAGTATAAATTTCAGTAGTTGTGGGGCACAGGCTTAGTTGCCCCAAGGCATTTGGAATTTTCCCAGACCAGGGATCAAACGTGTCTCCTGAACTGGCAGGCAGATTCTCAACCATTTGACCACCAGGGAAGTCCTTAACAATATTTTTAACTTATTCTATCTATTTATATTTTGGCCACTTGGCTCATGGGATTTCAGTTTTCAGACCCGGCACAGCGGTGAAAACTCAAAATCCATACCACTAGGCCACCAGGGAACTCCTGAGCAGTGTTTTTTCAGTGTATATGATTCTAATGTGTAGCCAGAGTTTGGGAATATGGACAGTGCTATTCAAATTTCCGTGTGATACAGACTTCCTGGGATTTTGTTAAAATGCAGATGCTATAGGTCAGGGTAGGGTCTGAGAGTTTGCATTTCTCACAAGCTCCCCAGGGAATTAGAAGTTTGGAAGAGCAAGAGAGAAGAACTTCCAGTTTTAAGTAAGAAGGCCAAAGGCAAACCAGTGTTGGGAGGGAGAGCATGACCAAGAGCTAGGAAACCCAGGTTCCAGCCTCCTCTACAATAAAATAGACTCTATAGCATGGGAACTATCCCTGTCTCTCCAAGTCTTATCACTTCCACCTGTAAAATCCAGGGGTCACTCAACAATTGACATCAGCTGGCTCCACTAGTCTGTGCTGTTGAGTTGTGTCTCTATGTGAGGATGGACAAGCTCAGCCATCAGAATTTGGCTTCTAAAGAGGAGCAGCCGTCAGCAGACCAACTGTTCCTGCAGGAAAAGGAGTCGTCTTGGCAGATCTTCCGCTTTTTCATAAAAAGTTAAAAATCATTTTAAAGTTTGAAAATGAAAGTACACTAACCCATATATCAATAACACCCAACCCACTTTAAGATAGTCACAACCTCAGAAAGAATCACACAGTAATTTCCCTAAGCATTCTCACACCCAGNAAAAATCATTTTAAAGTTTGAAAATGAAAGTACACTAACCCATATATCAATAACACCCAACCCACTTTAAGATAGTCACAACCTCAGAAAGAATCACACAGTAATTTCCCTAAGCATTCTCACACCCAGGTTTTTACTTTTTGTTTTCATGTTAATTCTTAAGAGGGAGCAGAGCAGGTGTTCCTTTCTTCATAAACAGACCCTCAAAAAAGGACACGATATTAAATAACTTCTAGAAAAATTCAAGAGCAGAGTTGAGATGACGCAGAACACAGGAGCCACGCTGCAGTCTTCGCCTTCCCACCAAACACCTGCCCCTCCCAAGTCTAGCCGCCCGCATGCTGGGTTGATGGGGTGTTTCCCCCTCTAGTCTTCCGAAGAACCCCACTTACAAGACAATGAGGGTGAGGATGAAGAAGAAGTGCACGCTTCCGATGAGGTTCTGGTAGATCCAAACAACCCACAGGTAGCTGGGCCTTTTACTCAGGGTGTCAATCCAGCTGTAGATGGACTCAATGAAGAAGGGCAGACCTCGAAACGGACCACAATCAGCTGAAGGTTTCAATCTGATAAAACAAGGGACAGGGAAGCATCTCTAGCACCAGACTCAGGTATAGTTTTTCTAGACTAGCCCAGTCCTTTCGGGGCTCTTAACCTGGAACCAGTGATCCTTGCCTGCTCCATCCACATCCCCTTCCAAAGGAAACCCTCTTGCTCACAGGCCCGGCTGGTGTGTTTTGTACTCATGACCTGTATTCTGAGGACCAGCTTTTGGACAGCACTATCACTTGATCCAACCGTCACCAATCCGAAGACCAGGCTGTGACCTCAGCCGTGTCCTGGCACAAAGAAATGAACTGGGGCAATAGGACTCTCTTCCTTAGGAACTTGAACTAGGAANTTCTGAGGACCAGCTTTTGGACAGCACTATCACTTGATCCAACCGTCACCAATCCGAAGACCAGGCTGTGACCTCAGCCGTGTCCTGGCACAAAGAAATGAACTGGGGCAATAGGACTCTCTTCCTTAGGAACTTGAACTAGGAAATATGAAGAGGGGAGGCTGTAATCTAGGGAAGCTGCTGCTGCTGCTGCTAAGTCGCTTCAGTTGTGTCCGATTCTGTGAGACCCCATAGATGGCAGCCCACCAGGCTCGCCCATCCCTGGGATTCTCCAGGCAAGAACACCAGGGAAGCTAGAGCTGTAATAATGGCCACTTGAAGTCAGTTGTGAACAAGCAGAAACTAGAGGGCACCAAGAACTGGTTAGGAAGAGAGAAAAGAGCCAACGCGGTGAGACAACTGAGAACATCACACAACAGAGGAGCCTGCCCTGAAGCTGCCAAGTTCAAGTTCTACAAGTATTCTAAAAAGTCAACTCCCTTCTGCATTCATTTGCTGATTCATTTGACAAAAGCCCACTGAACCTGTAACTGAGGCAGGAGACAGATGGGCTCCAGGCTAGACATTTACAACTAGCCTCCTGTTTATATTTCTCAAGGCAAGACATAGATCGGCTCCAGATGAGACATTTACACTCAGCCTTCTGTTTACACATCCAGATAGAAATAACCACAGGAACAGGGTAAATAGCTGGATTTTGTCTCCAGTAGACACTTTAAGAGAAAAATAATGGTAAGGGCTGGAAAAGAAAATGGCAACCCAACTCCAGTACTCTCACCTGGAGAATCCCCAAGGACAGAGGAGCCTGGCAGGCTACAATCCATGGCATCCCAAAAGAGTCGGACATGACTGAAGTGACTTAGCACACACGCAATGGCAGAGGCAGAGAGGAGCTCAGTCTTGCCCAGATAAAAGATAAAGAGACCACATTTTCTCATTCTTGAGGTCAAGGAGACCTCCCCAACTACACATCTGCAGAAGGCTCCTTGGAGTTCAAAAGGAGGGGGCACCACCCCATAATAGGTGATGCCAAGCTTCCCACAGGCCTCTGTGCTGGAATCCATCTTGGCTAAAAGGTGCGCACGCATGTTGGAGAAAGTTCCCAGGGCAGGTAAGGTGTGGAAAATCAAGACAATTGGCCAAAGGTAAACAAAGACCCAGAAAAAATGCCCTAGATAAATGATTTAACTTCCTCTTTACTGGAGGAAGCTCACACTCTTTCTCTCCATGTGTGTACCTCTGCCTTGTCTTTGTCTTAAATTTAAAAAAAAAAAAAATTGTTTCTCTGTGTGCTCTCCCACTTACTGTACTGCATCTCTAATAATAAATTTTGTACAGTTTGGGGGGTTTTTTGCAGAAAAAAAACTATTTTTATGGTTTTTGCCTCCTTACAACATTCTTGCTTTCAAGCATGGCAAGAGCCAGGGAAATTTTGCTTCTAGCCTCTAGCCCTTGCTGGTCTAGCAGCTAAGATTCCTGCTTCTCACCCAGGCTACCCAGGTTCAATTCCTGGGCAGAGAAATACAATCCTGCTTCAAGCCACCACTCACTGCTGTCTCCTCGAGATCAGTAGCAGGCACTGTGCTAGATACTGAGCCCTGGTGAGCCCAAAGTAAACAGGACAGATATGATACCTGCCCACTCAGGTTCTAATGGGAAAGATGGTCAAGCAGTGAGGGTACAATTAAACAAAGATTCAAAGGCATTTCTGGCGTGAACTAGGAAATGAAGAAAGGAAACCGCCCTGAGAGAAAAAGGGAGGAGAAGGGAATCCACAGAAGATGGGGATGGTCATGAAGGGCAGATCTTCAACAGGACTTTCGAGCTGAAAGAGGAGAGAAGGTCAAGCAAAGAGAGCAGGGAGAGCGCTTCAAAGAGATGACCCTGAACAGACTGAGAGGCTGGGGAAGGATGGAGCCATGGGAAGTGAGGTTGCAAGGGTAAGAGGGAGCCTGACCAGATGGGGCCTTTCAGTTCATCAGAGAAAGTTCTGTTCTCTGTGTGGAGACCAGGCTTCTCCCCAGCTGAGCACGTGCAGGACCTGGAGGAAGTGGGAGGTCTGTGCCAGTCAAGACGGGGCACCAGACAGGTGGTGACCAAACTCGGATGTATTCCTCCCTTGGTGATAGCATCTGTTGGTTACCAAGGGAACTTGGGCTAAACACTGAATGAAGCATGTCTTTTTATTCTGATCTGTAACATCTGGGGCCTTACTAATGCTAGAGAGACTGTCTTTCCCAGGGCTAGCCTACAAAGCACGTCTTTCATATGCAAACCGATGAGTCCAGAGCCCACATCCCATCCCACCTCCTCTCTCAAGCTCTCACACTCTGGGCCATTGTTCCTCTGCCCCCAACTCCCCAGCACCAGGTCCCAGACAACCCCAGATGGTCCCTACACTCCAGAGCCCAATGAGATTATTCACATTTGCCCTTCCTAAGCCTGCTGACCCTGCCTTGCCTTCTCCTCCCACTGAAACCACAGTAAAGACTTCTCCCCAGATTTACTACTCTCTCTCTCTCTGCCTCTGACAGATGCCGGTGCCTCCTCCCAACGTGGCTCTCATGGTGGGAGAGATCCCCTCCTTTTGGGGTCTGTATTTATTGTTGCTGTTGTTCAGTGGCTCGGCCACATCCGATTCTTTGCAACCCCATGGACTGCAGCACACCAGGCTTCCCTGTCCTTCATTATCTCCTGGAGTTTGCTCAAACTCATGTCCATGAGTCAGTGATGCCGTCTAACCACTCATCCTCTGTTGTCCCCTTTCTCCTCATGCCTTCAATCTTTCTCAGCGTCAGGGTCTTTTCCAATGAGTCAGCTCTTTACATCAGGTGGCCAAAATGTTGGAGCTTCTGCTTAAGCATCAGTCCTTCCAGTGAATATTCAGAGTTGATTTCCTTTAGGACTGACTGGTTTGACTCTTTGCTGTCCAGTCAGTCAGTTTGGTCGCTCAATCATGTCCGACTGTTTGCAACCCCATGGACTGCAGCACACCAGGCTTCCCTGTCCTTCACCAACTCCCAGAGCTTGCTCATACTCATGTCCATTGGGTTGGTGATGCCATCCAACCATCTCATCCTCTNAAAGCTGAAACTCCAGTACTTTGGCCACCTCATGTGAAGAGTTGACTCATTGGAAAAGACCCTAATGCTGAGAGGGATTAGGCGCAGGAGGAAAAGGGGATGACAGAGGATGAGACAGCTGGATGGGATCACCAACTTGATGGACATGATTTTGAGTGAACCCCAGGAGATGGTGATGGACAGGGAGGCCTGGTGTGCTGAGACTCATGGGGTCACAAAGAGTCGGACACGTCTGAGTGACTGAACTGAACTGAAGGAAATTTGAATAATTCATGGATTTTAGTTAAAAATGTATCAATAATAATATTAAATATATGATATTAATATAATTCATTAATAATTGGAATAGATAACTATGGGAGTATGTGGGGATTCTCTATTATCTCTGAATTTATTTGTAAATTAATGCTTCTAAAACTTATGTTTATTAAAACAAAGTTATGTATCAAGATTAGAAAAATAGGAGGAAATAAAGGCTTTCTCAAACAAAACTAGGGAACCCATTGTCCAAAAACCAAAATTACAAAAAATGCTACAGGAACTTTCCAAAAAGAAGGAACATGCCAGATAAAAGCTTAAATCTACATAAATAAATGAAGAATGCTGCAAATGGAACAAAGATAAAATAAGGTTTATTTTTATTCTAAAAGACAATTAACTAAATAGAATGGAAACAGTAGTAATGAATTAATAACATCTTTAAGGTATATGTAAAATTAAAATATGTAACATCCATAGCAAAAATAAGAGGGGAAAATAGAAATATATTTTTGTTTTATTATAGTATATGAAAGTATATAATGTTATTTTAAAGATATACTCTGATTAATAAAGATGTTTACACACTAGAGCAATCAAGGTAGGTTTGAGGAGGTGGGAATTTCAACCTAAAGCTAGGTGGGGTTGAGAGAAGAAATTAGACATAAAATTCCTCATCAAAATGCTGGCAAATAAACTTTAGAAATATAGAAAAAGGATAATAGCCACACCAAGTGGGATTTAACCCATGAATACAAGGCTGGTTCAACATATGAAAATGAATGAAGTTAATTTGGATATTTTTATAGCAATGAATAAAATACATATGATTCTCTCAACTGATGTAGAAAAGTAACTGAAAAATATTGATATCCATTCACAATATAAATGTCAGCAAATTTCAAATAAAAAGGAATTTACTTAACCCTCCAATGGACATATAAAAATAGTAAATAAAATAAACAAATAACTCCAGAGATAAACATATTTAACAATGAATTACAGAATGGTTTCCCCGAAGTTCAAGAACAGGGTAAAGAGATCTCTGCAACTCCTATTCTATAGGTACTAGAAGTTCAAGGCAATGCAATAGATCAAGAAAATACAAGAGCAGAAAGCAAGATTTAAACTGCATCTATTCACAGACCATGATCGTCTACCAAGAAAAATGCAAGGAATTTAAACACACACACACACA
>SJYV01034234.1:386330-431757 GCA_006410875.1 Neotragus pygmaeus | reverse complement strand
GCTATTCACAGACCATGATCGTCTACCAAGAAAAATGCAAGGAATTTAAACACACACACACACAAAAACCCTTTAGAACTAATAATTGAATTTTAGCCAAGGTAGAGGACAAGGTCAATGTAGAAGAGTTTAAAAGTACCATTTATAATGGCATCACAGAAACAATGAAATATTTAGGCATAATTAAAAAATATGTACAGGATTTGTATGCTAAAATCTAAAATGCACTGATTAAACAAATTTAAAAAATACTAAATAAATACTATGTTCATGTGTTAGATAACTTAATATTGTTAAGAGATCATTTTCCATAAAAAGGTCTAGATTCAATTCAATCTCAGAATTCCAGCAGGCCTTTTCATAGATATTCTACCATTTTAATGAAAAAGAGAGTAAACAAGAAATGTCGAAAGAAATTTAAGAAAGTAGAACTGAGTTTGAAGGGAAACAGAAGATTAGTTCTTTCTCAAATTATCTTTTCCAAGATATTTATCAGTGACAAAGAGACTAATTTTTTACAGACTAACTTTTTTCATCAGTTTAGATAATATGTAGAAGGCCAAGCAGACTTCACTATAACCAAGTTACCAGGTTAATTTCACCAAAGACATGATAATCAACAATATGTAAATCTGACCTGAGGTCCTGAGAAAGGCATATCACGTATATGTTTCTCTTGCCGAAAAAGCATGTGACAGTCGCTCAGCCATGTCCAACTCTTTGAAATCTCATGGACTACACAGTCCATGGGATTCTCCTGGACAGAATACTGGAGTGGTTAACTGTTCCCTTTTTCAGGGGACCTTCCCAACACACAGATCGAACCCAGGTCTCCCACTTTGCAGGCAGATTCCATACCAGCTGAGCTACCAGGGAATCGATAATATATAACTTCAATGTAATCATTAGAAGACGTGAAATCAACCCAAATTGTGAAACATCATGCAAAATAAAAACACAATATTCTTCAAAAGAGATTCTTTCAAATCATGAGAGACAAGGAAATACTGAAAAAATGCCAAATATTAGAGGAAACTAAGCTCCAAAATCACTGCAGGTGGTGACCGCAGCCATGAAATTAAAAGACACTTACTCCCTGGAAGAAAAGTTATGACCAACCTAGATAGCGTATTGAAAAGCAGAGACATTACTTTGCCAACAAATGTCCCTCTAGTCAAGGCTATGGTTTTTCCTGTAGTCATGTATGGATGGGAGAGTTGGACTGTGAAGAAGGCTGAGCGNTAGTAAACTAAACAGGTTTAACAGATTGGACATTTGACAACTGTCAATTTACAACCATTCATCAAAACTACCTGAGTCATTGAATCCTTATTTTCAGACCGACCAGTTTCTTTAAAAGCACATGAAAATTTCTCTTCCTCTGTCCAAACTTACACTTTATGTTCTAGGACAAGAAAGGATCAGACAGGAGTAGAAAGTTGAAATTGCAGAGAAACTGTTCTCCCGGTAACTTTTGAGTCTCTAAAATTCCTGAAACTATAAAGAGCTTAGAATCAGAAAATGCAAACATTTCATACCTGAAGAGCAAACTAAAAAAGCAGACGACCAAACACCCTCCGATTGTAAAGATGTAGGCCAGCTGCATGTTGTAGGAGGCCCCACTGTTGCCATGCCAGATTGTAGAATTGGTGTAAAAGCCATAGTACATCACTGTGTTAGTAAAATAACCCTGAAAAGCACAATAAATCCCAGGTCAGGTGGATCTCTCAAGAAAACAGTGAATGACTATGGGCGGCAGAGTTTCCTTTTTCCGTATATAAGAAGCCTGCATTGGTTGGTTTAGACATTTTGCTTGCCAGGAAAGAGGCAAACAAGGCCACTGAGAACCTAGACGTCTTATCACAAGGCTCTTAGAGGTGGAAAGGAACTGCAAAGCAACACAGCTTTACAATGGAGGGGCCCAGTAATCACCACCTGGACCCAGTGACCAAGCCAAGCATGGCTAAAAGCAGGACTGCCAGCTGTTACGTGCCTCTGTTTAAGTTGGTATAACGTTTAAAATGAAACAAACTAAGTCTTTAGGTCTAAACTTCAATTATAGGAATAAGGCACCTGTGTAAATCAGAGGAACAAATTAGAGACCCGGAGGAAACAATTCAACAATTACATGTACATTCCAATGTTCTACCTTCTGCAGTTGTCTAATTGCTTCCTCCGGGTCTCTCTAATTTGTTCCTCTAATTTATACAGGCCCCTTATTTCCTTAAAAAACTAAAAACAGAACTACCATATTACCCAGCAATCCCACTACTGGGCATATACCCTGAGAAAACCATAATTTAAAAAGATATATATACCCATTGTTCATTGCAGCACTGTTTACAATAACCAGAACATGGAAATAACCCGAATGTCCATCAACAGATGAACGATAAAGATGTGGCACATATATACAATGGAATATTAGCCAGAAAAAGGAACAAAATTGGGTCATTTGTACAGATGTGGATCGATATAGTCTGTCATACAGAGTGAAGTAAGTCAGAAAGAGAAAAGCAAATATTGTATATTAGTGTATATATGTGGAATCTAGAAAAATGGTACAGATGAACTTGTTAGCAGCGCAGGAATACACAGGCAGATATACAGAACAGACATGTGGACACGAGAGTAGAGGAGAGGAAGGCGAGATGAATTGGGAGAGTACAGTTGATATGGATACACTACAATGTATAAAACAGATCGCTAGTGGGGACCTGCTGTATAGCACAGGGAGCCCAGCTCAGTGCTCTGTGATGACCTCGATGAGTAGAATGGCAGTGGGGGTGAGAGGGAAGTCCGCGGGGGAGGAGATATATGTATACATATAACGGATTCACTTCATTGTACAGCAGAAACTAACACATTGTAAAGCAGTTATATTGCAATTAAAAATATTATCCTTTTTATTTTTTTCCAACGATTTGAAAATGTGGAAACCAATCTTCTTTTGCAGGCTATATAGAAACAGGCGGTGAGCCAGATTTGGCTCTTGTCTAGCCATAGAATCTCAGTGGCAGAAACCTCTTCTAGAAGGTAAATTCACAAGGTGGGAGCTATGTGCTCCAATAGAGAGCTTGGTAAGATACACTATGGTTGTTAATAAAGAGAATAACATGGATGTGTATCCATGCTCAACATACACAGTAAAGCAAAAAAAGTTGCAAAGCAAGACTTGTATTATCTCACCCTCTTTTGATTTAAAAAAATATTTTAGTATTATCGACTTGTGTATCTATATATCTAGGACTGTATAGGAAGAAAAATGGTGGATAAAGATACACTCCAAACTAGAGAGGTAGACAAAAGTGCAAGGGTGAAATGGACTTTTTCTTAATTTGTTCTCTTCTATGCTAGGAAATTTTTTTTAAAGAAGCTCTATTTTGTAGAAAGAAAATTAAAAAAAAAGAAAAGGTAGACCTATGAACACCAGTATAAGATGGTGGAAGGAAGCAAGTCACAGGAAGTCTATATGAATAATTCATCTTTTGTTTAAAAATCAAAAGATGTGTATGTCCATGCATAACATGCCCAAAGGTGTGCAGAGAAGAGGATTCTAGACAAGAGAAACTGTTAACATGGTCACCTCAGGAGACAGAAATTCTCCCGAAATTGTGTGTGTGTCACTTTGGAGAAAAAGAGAAAGCATTTTAAACACCCACTTTTGCATCGGTTGACTCTCAGGCAAATGAGAGGCCTGGAAGGGAGCCAACAGGAATGTCCTGGGTTTCCAGGTATGAACTCCAGGTGTAGGGGAGCACTTACCGCCCCGGTTAAAAATTCCAGTCCAGTGAATTGGAGGTGGTTCTTCTCCATCACAGTTAGCTGAGGGATTATGATGAAACTGAAGGTCACAATGAACGAGAAGATGTTGAACTTCAAAAGCCAGTTCAGAAAGTTGAAATAGGAGAGGACGCTGGTGCCGAACTTGCCTCCGATGACCTTGAGCGTCTTCTGCCACAGGCTGATGGAATTGAGCAGTTCTGACAGGTGGTTCTTGAACCTTCGGTATGCCTTTGGGTAGACACAAAGCACACAGCTGGATGGCCCCTCCACAAATATCTACTGAGCAAGCCTGACAATAGCAACAAGACACCGCTTCTAAGTCCTTGGACATTTCCTAAAGGAAATCAACCCTGAACATTCATTGGAAGGACAGGTGCTGATGCTGAAGCTCCAGTACTTTGACCACCTGATGCAAAGAGCTGACTCATTGGAAAAGACCCTGATGCTGGGAAAGACTGAGGGCAGGAGGAGAAGGGNTCCTAAAGGAAATCAACCCTGAACATTCATTGGAAGGACAGGTGCTGATGCTGAAGCTCCAGTACTTTGACCACCTGATGCAAAGAGCTGACTCATTGGAAAAGACCCTGATGCTGGGAAAGACTGAGGGCAGGAGGAGAAGGGGGTGACAGGATGGGATGGTTGGATGGCATCACCATCCCTACCCCTCCCCTGGACATACCCCTACTCTCAGCCCATATTAGGAACCAGCCTGCCCCTACTTGGGGAGCAAGCAAGAGAACCTGCTGCTTGTTTTTGCAGGGGCCTTAGTAAAGACTAGGGTTTCCCTGGTGGCTCAGATGGTAAAGTGTCTGACTACAATGCGGGAGACCCGGGTTCGATCCCTGGGTCGGGAAGATTCTCTGGAGAAGGAAATGGCAACCCACTCCAGTACTCTTGTCTGGAAAATCCCATGGACGGAGGAGCNGATGGTAAAGTGTCTGACTACAATGCGGGAGACCCGGGTTCGATCCCTGGGTCGGGAAGATTCTCTGGAGAAGGAAATGGCAACCCACTCCAGTACTCTTGTCTGGAAAATCCCATGGACGGAGGAGCCTGGTAGGCTACCATCTATGGGGTTGCAAAGAGTTGGACACGACTGAGTGACTTCACTTTCACTTTCACTAGTAAAGACTTGCCTGAAATTTTTTTTTTTTTTTGCCTGAATTTCTTGTTGGCCTCTTATCAATTTCTATTGATCAAGAAAGGCCAAGAAGCCAGGTTGGTATCCCTATTATTTATTACCTTCCTGGGTTTGCTGTTGAAGTGACAACTCACAGGAGCTAGGTTGCCCAAACAAATAACTGCAGTTCCTTAGACCTTCCTATGCCCACGTTTTCCCCACACCTAAACTGACCCAATTTCTACGTTCTTTCAAGGAAACAGCCTTGAATTTTGGTTTTTCCTTCCTGTGAGTCCCCTGACACCCCCACTCTCCCCACTCCCTGATTTCACCCTACTCTGTGCCCATTTACTGACCTCAGTAAAGACCGACTTACCAGTGAAATGGAGTTCAGGCAATGAGCACAGCAGTTGAGCTCCAGGATACGACGGGACTGCT
This sequence comes from Neotragus pygmaeus, assembly GCA_006410875.1. Classification (NCBI taxonomy): domain Eukaryota; kingdom Metazoa; phylum Chordata; class Mammalia; order Artiodactyla; family Bovidae; genus Neotragus; species Neotragus pygmaeus. The sequence continues at coordinate 426,413 of SJYV01034234.1, read as the reverse complement.
TACTTTTCTCTTTGTCAACCATTTTCCTGTGGGAAAGGGCAGAAGAAAGTGAGACACCAATGCGATAATGCGTTCATCCCCTGGACATTTCTTGAGTGCCTGCCACGTGCCAGGCACAGTCCCAGGTGGTGAGACAAAGACAGATCTCCCCAGCTCATGGAGCAGACACCTTAGTGGGGAGAAAAAGGAAATAAATAAGAAATGTAATCATAAAGTAGGTAAACAATATAAGATAATAGAAGGTGAGTGGTACTATGGGAAAGAGAAGGGGAAAACAGAGCAGAGTAAGGAGGTGGGAAATGCTGGGATGAAGACCCTGTTTCAATTTGAATAGCGCAAAGTCTGGAAGGAGAAGAGGGGGTTAGTCTGTGGATAAGGGACTGTCTGAGCACAGGAAACAGCCAATTCAAAGGCCCAAGGAGGGCAGGATGGGCAGGAATGAGCAGGGGAAGGGTGGAGAGTGTGAGCGGTAACTGTGAGTCGGTGGCTGGGGTCTTATAAGACACTGGTTCTCAACCAGGAAGATTTTCGGCCTCAAGGGATATTTGGGTACGTCTGGAGACATTTTTTGGTTGTCAGAGTGGGGGTTGGGAGTGCCGCTGACTTCTAGAGACCAGAGATGCTGCTGTATACCCTGCAGTGAACAGGATAGCCCCCCAAACATAGAATAATCCCAACTCAAATGTCAGATTGAAAATCCTGCTGTGAAGTCTCTTGGGTCACCACAAGGCCCTCACTGTGTGACAGACAGAGCGAAGCAGATTTTAAAATGTAGGAGTGTTTTCAATAAGATCCAGCCGCAGTTGTTCTCCTTACTTTTCCATGAACTCATCACATCTCCTTTGCTCTGGGCTCTTTCCTTGGGCCCAGCCAAAGGCCCACCCCCCACAACACCATCTTCCAAAGCTCAGTTCACAGACGTCCCCTACTTTGCCCAAGTGGACTGTTATCTCTAGTCCTCCCCCTGCAATCTCCTTCTCCCTTGATTTGGCCTGACATTCTTTCTATCATTTATAAGTTACTTGTTGACCAATCTACTTTCCCTGCCAGACTCTGAACCTCAGAACAATTGCATCATTTATTGACATATATACAATTATTTATTAGCAATTGCATCTCCTCTACTACCAGTTTCTTGCGCTTGTGTTCAGTCATGTCCAATCTTTGTGACCCCATGGACTGTAGCCCGCCAGGCTCCTCTATCCATGAAATTTTCCAGGCAAGAATACTGGAATGGGTTGCCATTTCCTCCTCCAAAGGATCTTCCCGATCCAGGGAATGAACCTTTGTCTCTTGTGTCTCCTGCACTGGCAGGTGAATTCTCTACTACTGTGCCACCTGGGAAGCCCTGTCAACTCCAACAATTAGCAAAACGTAAGTGCTGAGGAGTGATAAATGTAAGAAGGGCTGAGGACTTAAACAGCCCTCACTCTTGCTTTTGAACTCCTGGGCTTAGAAAGCTTCTGCGGTTTTGTTTTTGTTCTGTGTACCCCCAACCNGGCTGAGCACTCCCTTCTCCAGCTCTGAGTTCCTATAACATCGACTTGTGCCACGAGCTGGCTTTCTCTATCAGGAAAGTCTTTTTTTTCTCTCAGAAGATGAGGACTGGTAGAATCTTCTTTACCTCCCAGAGCTAAACCTTTACACACAGCAGATTCTGAGAATGATATGATTTTTCACATATTATCCATCTGTTTGCTCATTTTCTTTAAGTCTTCACGTGCTCTTGTCACCTCCTCAACCTAGGCTTTAAGTACCATGAGGACAGAGCTGCTTCTAACTTTCCGTATCCCTAGCAGGTTCCAAAAATACAAATGCTGACCATCTGAACACCTTTAGGAGGTGCTTAACTAAAGCTGGCCACTGGCAGCCACGCAAAGTGAATCTAGTCTACCAGTTGTTTTGTTTGCTCAGCACAGGGATTTTATTTATTTATTTTAAAAATTATTTTGGAACATGTAAAAACCCAGATTTCTGGCTTCTCTAGAAAACTCTGAGGATCTGGCCACACTAAGACCATCTCTCTCACATAACCACCATGGGCTTGAACCTGACCATCAGCCTCCACACACAGGCACGACTCCTGCCCAATGTGCTCAGATAAATGATGACATTGCTTCTCTTCTCTGCACCCTCAGGGTTCAGCCCTTGTAAAGTGGGTGTTTGAAGGAGGAGGGGTAAACCACTTCCCTCACTGATCTGTAATGACTGGTCCCAAGCCCATTGAATTTTATTTTCTTCCCAGGAAATGATCCTCTTCTTAACAAATGCTTACCATAGCCATTCCCAGGAGCANAGGGTTCAGCCCTTGTAAAGTGGGTGTTTGAAGGAGGAGGGGTAAACCACTTCCCTCACTGATCTGTAATGACTGGTCCCAAGCCCATTGAATTTTATTTTCTTCCCAGGAAATGATCCTCTTCTTAACAAATGCTTACCATAGCCATTCCCAGGAGCACCTGGATACGGATTTGCCATCCCCACAGATTTCATTTCAATGCTTTCAGGATAATCAACATCTTCTCTCTCAAGGATGCCCAAGGGGCTGACACCCTCATGGTGAAACAGGAACTGGACTGAAGATGTTCTGCTGAGCATTCTGCAATCCCAAATGATGAATCAGTATTCATCTGGTAGCACAGTAAGGACAGTCATCCATCCATCCATCCACCCATCCATTCACTCCACTGAATGCCAACCATGCATGGGCAAGGGGAAGAGAACACAAAGACAAAGACACGGGTTGTTGACCCTCAAGGAACTCTCCAGACAGTCTGGTCCAGCTTCTTAAACACAATCATAAGCAATTATAATACAAGTAGTAACTGGTGAATATAAGAAGACAGGTCCAGTGAGTTCACAGGAAAGAGAAAATTTGGGCTGAGAGTTTGAAGGGAAATCTACATGGAAAAGAGACATCTGCCCTGGGATTGGAAGGATAAATCCATACATAAAGAGTTAGGAGTAGGGCATCCAAAGATGAAGAACAGTGCAAGTAAACCTGTGAGACCAGAAAGTGCTGAATATATAAAAGGAATGCTATGAAGGTCAATTAACTGGAGCAAAGATTCTCAATTTATGTATATATTAATTCCCAGGCTTCACCCCAAACAACTAAATAGAAGCTTTGAATGTTGGGCCCAGGTATTTGTATGATTTTTAAGGTCCCCCAGGTAGTTGGGTAATTATAAGCATCAGCCAAGGTTAAGAATCACTGACCTACAGTATAGGGTGGAGGTAGGGAGAAGACAGGCTTCCCAGGTGGCTCAGTGGTAAAGAACTTGCCTACCAGTGCAGGAGATGTGGGTTCGATCCCTGGGTTGGGGAGATTCCTTGGACAAGAAATAGCAACCCACTCCAGTATTCTTGCCTGGGAAACCCTATGGACAGAGGAGCCTGGTAGGCTAGAGTCCATGGGGTCACAAAAGAGCCAGACATGACTTAGCAACTAAATAACAACGACAGGGAGGGGATAGCAGAAGTGGGAGGAGGCCAGGCAGCCGGGGCTTCGGCTGGCATCTTACATTAGCGCAGCACATCCTCATTCTTAAGGTACCATAAGTGAAGTGGTGGAGTCTTTCTCCCAAAGGTTATGGAGAACCATGGAAGATAATAAACAAGGGAGTGACAGGTCAAAGGTATATTTTCAGTGATGAACCAGGCATTGGGGGATAAGACCAAGAGGACATTTTGACCTAGTCCTTTTAACCCTCCTATTTAGGTTCTGAAGACATTTGATCCCACTACACACCCAAATCCCATATTTTTGTTTCCTGTGGTTCAGTCACTAAGTCGTGTCTAACTGTTTGCAACTCTAAGGACTGCAGCATTCCAGGCTTTCCTATCCTTTATTATCTCCCAGAGTTTGCTCAGATTCATGTCCATTGAGGCAGTGATGCCATCCAACCATCTCATCCTCGATCACCCCTTCTCCTCCTGTCCTCAATCTATCCCAGCGTAAGGGTCTTTTCCAGTGACGGCTCTTCACATCAAGTGGCCAAAGTATTGGAGCTTCAGTTTCAGCATCAGTTCTTTCAATGAATGTTTAAGGTTGATTTTCTTTAGGACTGACTGGTTAGATCTCCCTGCAGTCCAAGGGACTCTCAAGAGTCTTCTCCAACACCACAGTTCAAAAGCATCAATTCTTTGGCGCTCATCCTTCTTTATGGCCCAACTCTCACATATGTCTACTGGAAAAGCCATAGCTTTGACTAGATGGACTTTTGTCAGCAAAGAAATGTCTTTGCTTTTTAATATTCTGTCTAGATTTGTCATAGCTTTCCTTCCAAGGAGCAAGTGTCTTTTAATTTCATAGCTGCAGCCACAATCTGCAGTGATTTTGGAGTCCAAGAAAATAAAATCTGTCACTGTTTTCACTTTTTCCCCTTTTATTTGCCAGGAAGTGATGGGGCCAGATGCGATGATCTTAGTTTTTTGAATGTTGAATATCTTTTAAAAGTAATTATTGAATTTGTTATTGCTTCAGTTTGTTTTCTTTCTTATCTTTCTTTTTTCTTTTTTTAACCATTTATCATTTAATTTTATTTTTATTATTTACTTTACAGTATTGTATTGGTTTTGCCATACATCAGCATGAATCCACCACGGGTGTACACGTGTTCCCCATCCTGAACCCTCCTCCCACCTCCCTCCCGTACCATCCCTCTGGGTCATCCCAGTGCACCAGCTCATGTTTTGGTTTTTGGGCCTCTTCATCAAGAGGTTCATTAGTTCCTCTTCGCTTTCTGCCTTGAAGGTTGTGTCATCTGCATATCTGAGGTTGTTGATATTTCTCCTGGCAATCTTGATTCCAGCTTGTGCTTCCTCCAGCTCAGCGTTTCTCATGATGTACACTGCATAGAAGTTAAATAAGTGGGGTGACAACATACAGCCTTGACGTACTCCTTTCCTGATTTGGAACCAGTCCCTTGTTCCATGTCCAGTTCTAACTGTTGCTTCTTGACCTGCATACAGGTTTCTCAGGAGAAGGTAGTCTGGTATTCCCATATCTTTAGGAATTTTCCACACTGTACTGTGAGCCACACAGTCAAAGGCTTTAGTATAGTCAATGAAGCAGAAGTAGATGTTTTTCTGGAATTCCCTTGCTTTTTCTATGATTCAACTGATGTTGGCAATTTGATCTCTGGTTCTCCTGCCTTTTCTAAATCCAGCTTGTACATCTGGAAGCTCTCAGTTCAAATACTATTGAAGCCTATCCTGAAGGATTTATGCTGAATTCATAAATATTACTAGTAGAAACAGTCCATACAAAATAAAACTCACATTGGTTAGAATTTCACATAGTAAATTTGTTACAGGTTTAAAATAGCCTGAAAAATAAATAAATAATCACATGCTGTTGGCAACATGAACGTTGAGAAACTTAACGCAGGAAACATTCGATTTGGTAGAACTATCACCCAAGGTTAACACTGTTAATGACCCAAACTGTACCTAATAAAATTTGTCAGTGACTAAAACTGATGAAAGATTAAAATCTTCTTGACAAAGTTTAGATCTACAGAATCTGAATCAGGAAAAATTAGACTTAAAGAAACCTCCTTAGAGGAATTCCTAACAATGGCAAAAACTATAATCAATAAAACTTGATGAAAACAACAGCAATGGAGAAGATCAATGAGGCAAATCTGCTCTACACATGGAAAGTGGTCAATTCTGGCAATAATTTCAGCAGAATAAAGATGAAAGTGGAAAAAGTCAGAAATGGCTCACCTTGTATAAAAATAATTGAGTTAAACGGATTCCATGGTATTAGATTTTTCAAAAGATTTTCTTGATTAAAGTGCATTCCTGTTGATATAGTTCTGGTTAAAAGGTTTGGGTTCATAATTATCACCTTAACCCTAATCTCATTGTTGAAGTAGCAGGGTCAAAACAGTGAGATCTAAATGTCTTGCAGGGACTAGGCAGGAAGAGACAAGAGACTGGGAAGGATGTTATTCAAGCAAGAAGTGATGAAAGATTATCATGAAGCCTCAGGCTGAGAATCCAAGGCCCAGGTGAGGTATACAGGTAGGGGTGAAAGTTTCACCATAAATCCAGGTCATGGAAATCATCATCATATGTGTTCTTATCCCAATTAAATTAAACATTAATTGACTTAATGATCTAACCTTCATCTCCCATCCCCACTGGAGGGAGATTCCAGCACTTACTGCCTGGTCATTTCCGGGTCCTCTGAAGAGTCATAATCATTACCATTCTCAGCACCTGGGTAATCAGGCTCTCCCCAAAAGTTTGGAGAGTTCCGATAGTCCTCAGCACCTGGATAGTCTGGTTCTCTAAAAAAGTGTGGATGGTTAGATTGACTCTCAGCACCTGGATAATCAGGCTCCCCCAGAGAGTCTATGTATGCCTTGACTCTGGGGCTAGCATGTTCTGGATTCCTTCTGGAGCCTGGATGGTTTGAACTGGCTCTGGGGCCAGAAGAGTTCAAGTTTTCCAGAGCTCCAGAGTAGTCAGGTTCTCCCATGGAGTCGAGATAATCTGGATTTATTCTGGAGCCTTTGGAACCAGGAAACTCAGGATTTCGTTGAGACTGAGAGTAGTCTGGCTCTCCAGATGAGCCTGGCTGGTATGGATTGCTCTGAGATCCAGTATACTCTGGTTCTGCCAAAGGTTTGGGATAGTCTGTCCTTGCAGAGTATGGATGGCTCCTGGTGCCAGGGTAGTCTGGATCACTCTGAGATCTGGGATAATCTGGTTCTGCTAGAGACCCAAGATAGTCTGGACTTGTTCTGGACTCTGCTGAGTATGGGTTGTTCCTCGTGCTGGGTTCATCTGAGTTGTTCAGAGGACCTGGAGTTTTCAAATACCCCTGAGTATGGTTTTGAGACCCAGAATAGTCTGGGTAATCTGGGTCTTCCTCATAAGCGCTATTCCTGTAGGCAGACATGTTTACTCTGGAGCATTAAAATGCATCTGCAGTTTTTCAGCAACCTCTTTCTTTATCTGAAAAACAAAAGGAAGAAAACATCAGATTTTTTTCCCTTTCTTCCCTGCAATAATTGATGATTACCTTGCAGTATCTGTTCTTTTTCCCTTCCTAGTTAGATATACAACTGTCCAAAATAGAGACTATATCTCCCAGCCTCCTGTGCCTCTAGGTGCAGCCATGAGAGTGGGCAATGAGATGTGGGCAGAAACGGTATGTATTACTTCTGGGCTGTGCTGTTAAAGAGAAGGCATATTCCTCCCTTTCTCAGTTTTCCCACTTCCATGGACTGGAATGTGGGAAAGATCGGGTGCCACCTGGGCCATCTGGGCCATCTGTGGATGGTGACTGCAGCCATGAAATCAAAAGATGCATGCTCCTTGGAAGGAAGCTATGACAAACCTAGACAGAGTATTAAAAAGCAGAGACACCACTTGGCTGACAAAGGTCCATCTAGTCAAAGGTATGGTTTTTTCCAGTAGTCATGTATGGATGTGAAGCCTGAGTGCCAAAGAATTGATGCTTTCAAATTGTGGGGCTGGAGAAGACCCTTGAGAGTCCCTTGGACTGTAAGGAGGTCAAGTCAGTCAATCCTAAAGGAAATAAACCCTGAATATTCATTGGAGAGACTGATGCTGAAACTAAAACTCCAATACAAGGAGGGGAGAAAATTTAAAGAAAGAATTAATAGGATTTGTGGGTTGACCTGATACGGGAAGGGTGAGAGCTAAGGAAAAGAAAAATCGGAAATAAACTCCACAGTTTGAGCCAGCATGATTAGATAAATGGTGATGCTTTTGAAAAAAGTCAACCACTTTTAAAGTTCAGCCAATGTTTACAGATTTATCTCTATATAAAAACAAAAAGGGTTAGACTTTTTGTTGAGTAATCAGAGCTAAAGAATTAACTTTCTGCCACTGTCATCTACAACCTTTTCAGCATAGCAGAAAGTTTTTCATTATTTGTGTCCCTGTCCAGCATCCACTTCTCTCTTTTGTAGTAACATGTTCCCTCTCAATTCATGTCAGCCAGGTATAAATCTGTGAACCAATCAAAATTATTTGCTTCTTGGCCACAGTGATTGAGTCAGAGCCAGTAAGACTCAATTCTGGGAGTTTTATCAGAAATGTTGAAAAAGAGAAGCTCTCTCTTGGTTGGACTTGGGACTTAGGAAGTTATAAGCCTGAAGCTGCCAGAGGTCACCAGGGAAGGAGGGCTGCCTGAGAGTAGTGCCAACAGCAAAGAGAACAGAACCAAGAGATAAACAGAAAGAAGGATCAAATGCTATGACATTGTTTAAGCACCTGAATCCAGCCATGCCTGAAGGCAGCCAGCCACTGGATGCTTGAGTCATTACATTCCCCTTTTGACTTACAATTGTTTGAGTTGGGTTTTTGTCATACATAAATGAAAGAGAATTTCAATGAATATGCTGAGCTTTACAAACAGAAACATTCACACAAACTGAGTGCTAGAAAGGCTAAATGATGGGCTTTACGGCAACTTATTTTTCATAACATGGAAAACGAACTCATTTACTTATGAAATTAATATATATTCAAGGTTTAGGGTTTCCATGGCCTACTAAAACCTTAGCTATTACTATTACATCTAACAAACTAAATGTGCCTACTAAATCTAAGAAAATAAAACCTGGTACAATACCAGCCTAAGAGAAAAAAGTATGTCCACCAAAAGGCGATGAGAGTGCTCATAGATGCTTTTCTTACATAAGAGCCAGAAATTGCAAACAAGATAACAGTAGAAAAAGAAAATAAACTGTGGCATATTCATACAATGAAACACTACACAGCAGTAACAAAGACTGAACTTCTGTNCCGTCTGGTCAAGGCTATGGTTTTTCCTGTGGTCATGTATGGATGTGAGAGTTGGACTGTGAAGAAGGCTGAGCACTGAAGAATTGATGCTTTTGAACTCTGGTGTTGGAGAAGACTCTTGAGAGTCCCTTGGACTGCAAGGAGATCCAACCAGTTCATTCTGAAGGAGATCAGCCCCGGGATTTCTTTGGAGGGACTGATGTTAAAGCTGAAACTCCAGTACTTTGGCTACCTCATGCGAAGAGTTGACTCATTGGAAAAGACTCTGATGCTAGGAGGGATTGGGGGCAGGAGGAGAAAGGGACAACAGAGGATGAGATGGCTGGATGGCATCACTGACTCGATGGATGTGAGTCTGAGTGACCTCTGGGAGTTGGTGATGGACAAGGAAGCCTGATGTGCTGTGATTCATGGGGTCGCAAAGAGTCGGACACAACTGAGCAACTGAACTTAACTGAACTAGCAACAGCCACTGAAGGTTCAAGTTCCCACAAAGAAACTCCCACCAGAGGAACGCTAATCCTCCAGAACAGTCAGGTCTAGAAAGTGAAAATGAAAGTCGCTCCGTTGTGTCCAACTCTTTGGGACCCCATAGACTATACAGTCCATGGAATTTTCCAGGCCAGAATACTGGAGTGGGTAGCCTTTCCCTTCTCCAAGAGATCTTCCCAACCCAGGGATTGAACCCAGGTCTCCCGCATTGCAGGCAGATTCTTTACCAGCTGAGCCACAAGAGAAGCCCCAGGTCTAGAAGGGAGACTCTTTATTCATATGGAAAGAAAGAAAGAAGTAAATGATCCAGGGCTGGGTAAGATTTCCATAGTTTTACACATGCCATAACAAGTTTCCTATTGCATCTGAATCTGAATCATTTAAAAGAAAAAAAGAAAGTCCTGTTTTTGTAATTCACAAGGCAAATTGGGGGACTGGTTCCAACTTTTGATATGTTATTAACATTCCCCCCCCCAATAAATACAAAATAATGACTCTCCAAAGACAAGGAGAATTTTCCCCTGTTTAGACAGAGACAGGCTTTACAAATTGTCTGATCAAGGAAAGGACTAAAAATGAGAGGAGCTAGGTAGTGATCTCCAGGGAGAGGACTTTATTTGTTCCAGAACCGTCATTCCTAGAGAAAGTGACAGTACCTGGCAGCATGTGACTCAAGGAAGAACTGGACTGCAGGCTCCCGCCCGGCAGTATAGAGCTGAAGCAAATTAGATTCTGTGGCAAAAGTATTGCAGAGAAGAGCCAGTTTTGACTCCATTATGGAACTGTTTCTTTGACTCACTTTTCCCTGCTGTTATTATAATCATACATAATGGCCTGCCTCTGAGGACCGTGCCCCTCTGCCTGACTATTGGGCTAAGGTGCCTTTGTTCAGTTCACAGGCTGAAATAAAGAAGAGATCAACACATGCCTTCCAAAGACTGGCCATTCCTGGAGATGCTCTGCAAGACTGATGGCCCTTTTTACTTCCTTACTGTCTCTCCCTCTCTATTCCGCCTTTTGACTTTTGTTCTTCACCACTTCTCTCTCTGGTTCTACAAAAGAACTTGGTATCCAGACCCCAGCAAGATGGCTATTATGAGACATTAGTGTGCCATCTTCTCTGTCAGCTGGCTTTCTGAATAAAGTCGTACTCCTTGCCTCAACATCCCCTCTCTCGGATTCATTGGCCTGTTGTGCGGCAAGCAGAGTGAGTTTGGACTAAATAAATGAGGGACAAATCAGTAATTCTTCCGTAAGTCATGCTCAGTCCCTTCAGTCTTGTCCGACTCTTTATTAATTTCCCTCAGTTTCTTTTGCTATAAAATGAGATAATTATAACTATATAAGGGACTAACATTTATTATCACATTGGTTGTATCCTACATATGTTAGTTATACTTAATCCTCATGGCAGCCCTGTGATTTATGTATATTAAAATCATCCCATTTTACAGATGAATCTTTTGAAGTTGTTGTTGTTCAGTCATGTCCAACTCTTTGCAACTCCATGGACCAAAGCACACCAGGCTTCCCTGTCCTTCACTGTCTCCCAGAGTTTGTTCATACTCATGTCTATTGAGTCAATGATCCCATCCAACCGTCTCATCCTCTGTTGTCCCCTTCTCCCCCTGCTCTCAATTTTTCCCAGCATCAGGGTCTTTTCCAATGAGTTGGCTCTTCACATCAGGTGGCCAAAGTAGAGTGTTTAAGTAGCTTTGCCAGAGGTCACAGAGCTAGAAAATGTCAGAGGCAGGACTGGAACCCAGATAGGCTGGCTTTGGAGCCCAGCTTCCATCGATGACTAGAGCTGGGGCTTAGCACAGTGTCTAGCACATAGCAAATTAATGACTCTGACTCTGATTATAAACTGATGACTGATTATACCAAAAGGCTAGGATCCCCACCCCCACCAAGTGCCCACATCAAAGGATGGAGTTCCCCAGGCAGAGAGCACAGTGGTCTTCCCATCATATGCCAGCTTTCCTGTCCCCAGAAACTGCCCTGGAACACTTAAGGGAAACACCTGATCTATCAGAATAAAAAGCTCTTCAAGGATTTGACGGGTGAAAATCCAAGGAGGCTCTCAAGATGAGAAGGGGTCAAGGAAAGGGCACTTTATTTAGTCTTCCTTGAAGAGTTTTACCTGCACATCAGCAGGTCCTAAGGCTAGGAATAGAAAAGAACACCACAGATCCAATAATAGGAGCAACAGCTGGCATTTATCATATGCCAGTCACTGTGCAAAATGCTTTTGAGACAGTTCAGATTATCCTTTCAACAACCCTATGAGGTCCTATTATTGTGCCCATTCTAAAGATGATAGAACTGAGGCTCGCAAAGTGACTCGCCAAAGTCCTGGAGCTGAAAATCACTTCGAGATGATATTTGAATGCAGCTCTAGCTAGAACAACCAGCACATAACTGTTCTTGCTACCTGAAATCCTCCCCAAAGCCCATCTGCTGCCATGGGAATCAACTGAAGCAGGGAGGACTCAGCAGCCACTTTGTGTAACAAAAATGGCAACAGATCCTGCCTTTGTCTCTTTGTATACTAGATGGGGAGTGGAATGCCAGTGGAATTTCTCTCTGCACTGAGCATGGGGGCTTCTCAGGAGTATTCCAGAGGGCAAACAGGAGCCTGGCTCTGTGGATCACACAGAAGGCAGGAAAGCTCCTCGGTAACCTCGTCCCCCCGCCTCTCCTTCCCACTCTCTAGTGGGCAAACATAACATGTACCGTAGCAGATGTTTATTGAGTCCCGGCTAAGCACCAGGCATTATTCTGAGAGTTTTATCTTCATTTGATCCAGACAAAAATGATATGGGATAGGTATCATCATTGTCCCTATATTATGAATAAGGAAACTGAGGCTGAGAAGAATTAAATAACTTGCCACACTCACCTTATTAGAAAGTGATGAAACCCAGACTGGGCATCAGAACTACACAAACTTTATGATCAAACAGACCTGGGTTCAAATGATGACTCCTCTACCAGCCGCCAGCGTGACATTCTCTTAAGTTGCCTAACCTCCCTGAACCTTGGTCTCCTCATCAGGAATATGGGGACACCAAGGATTATGGTAAAGGATAAAAAGTAATATGTGTTCCTTACTCACTGGACAAATATTTATTTAGCATCTACTGTGTGCCAGGCACTAGGGCTGTACCTGCAGACAAAACAGTGGGGAAAAAGTCCTATCCCTGGGGCACGCACACTTTAGCAGGGAGGCACTTACATGTTAGCTCAGTTGATCCTCACAATAACCTCATAGGTTAGGTACTATTATACCCATTTCACAGTTAGCGAGAAGGGGTCTCAGAAGCAGTTTACCCCCACCTCCACTTCATCCTTCTAGGAAATAGTGGAACCTGGATTAGACCTTAAAGTCCAGCCTCTGGAGATTGATGTCCTGGCTTCAAATCCTGCTATTTCTATCTAATGGCTCTGGGCAAGCTTCTAAATCTGTCAGAGCCCAAATCTCCTTCTGGGAAAAATGGAACCAGGGGACCCTAACTCGGAGATTATCCGAGGGGAAATAATGAAGTCTATCTAGACAGCCTTTTCCTAACTGTTCATGGGGTTCTCAACATGCAGAAGGCCGTCCTTTTTTTTTTTTTTTTTAAACTGAGGTGGAAACAGGCGCGCAGAGACAGTAAGTGACTTAACTAAAGGCGTACAGCGCGTAAACAGTGTGCTTCCTGGGAAACTGTCCTACGGGGAGGTCCGCGCGCGGCTGCCTGGAGCTAGACCCACCGTCTCGAGCCCCTACTGCCCAATTCCCGTCCCCGATGGTTCTCCCCCAGGTCTCGTGTCCCACCCCAGCTCTCTCCCCTCTCCCCGCCGCGGCTGCAAGCACCTGCCGCAGCCCCGCGTTAGGGACACGCTCCACTGGGGCGCCCGGTTCTTCCCATCTACCTCCTCTCGGAGCCGGGGAGAGGGCTCCTCCACGCCGCCCGACTCGGCGGACACCGGGGAAGGCAGCCCCAGCGTCCGCCCCGCGCCCTGGAGAGCTGGCCTCACCTCCCACCGGCGTTCGCGTTCCCTGCGCCCGGCGCTCCCGCCGCCGCCGGGTTGGCTCAGCCCCGAGGAGAGTGAGTGACTCGCGGGCAGCGGGTAGGGTGTGCGTCCCTGCACCCGCCCCGAACTTCCTCCTGGAGGGCCGACTACTTTTTTTCCTGGAACTGAGCCAGGTTCTTCTGAGCGCCGGGTTAGCACACCTGATGGCAGCCGAAACCTCTATTCACTGCCCCGAGTCTGCATTTATTCTTTGCTTCCATTGAGCAAACCTTACGGAGCGCCCACCAGATGCCGCGCGTCGGCCTGGGTGCTTCGGGCACCCAGGGGACTCGGAGGGTGTGCTGGCTAGGGCTCCGCTCACCAGAACGTTGGCCATTCGCCACATATGGTTATAGAGCGCTTGAAATTGTGGCTCCAAAGACTGAGACGTGTTTATGACGTAGGACCAAAAAAAAAAAAAAAAGAGAGAAAGAGAGAGAGAGGTTTAAGGGAAAAAAAAACCGAACAATTCATTAACAAGTGTTAAATTCAATGTTAAAATGATAATACTTTGGATATAGTTTTTTAAATGAAATTATTACTAATCTCACTTGTTTCCCCTTTTCTAAACTACAGTTCCGTTCACTTCAGTTCAGCCTCTCAGTCGTGTCCGACTCTTTGCGACCCCATTAATTGCAGCACGCCAGACCTCCCTGTCCATCACCAACTCCCAGAGTTCACTCAGACTCCCANTCACCACAAGTATAACATGGAACAATTATTTTATGACTTGTCTCCTCAAATATTTTGCATTCTAGATACTCCCCAAACTCTTGGCGACCATTGATCATTTTTTCCTATATCTGTAGCCTTCTGTTTTTTTGTGGAATTTTATATAAATGAAACTAAATAAGATACAGTCTTCTGTCGTCCCCTTCTCCTCCTGCCCCCAATCCCTCCCAGCATTAAAGTCTTTTCCAATGAGTCAACTCTTCGCATGAGGTGGCCAAAGTACTGGAGTTTCAGCTTTAGCATCATTCCTTCCAAAGAAATCCCAGGGTTGATCTCCTTCAGAATGGAATGGTTGGATCTCCTTCAGAATGGACTGGTTGGATCTCCTTGCAGCCCAAGGGACTTTAGAATTCTGTGTCTCCTATTATACTTCTATTGGATAATCCTGATCTGGGGCAGGAATCCACAGCATGTTCCCAAATAACCTGTCCCAATTCTTCCTTCTAGAATTTATTCAGTCTTTCCTTATTTCCTCTAGGAAATACCTGGGGGAAATCTAGTGTGTACCAAGCTTAAAGTTTGTGTTGATCCACAAACTCAGGAGTTTCCAGGGTGAAATCTGAAACTGGTCCTGGTACATAGAGGCAAGAGAAGGCCAGAGAAACAGGCAGGTCACTCCAGACTGGCAGGTTGCAGGTCTAATAAGCAGGAGAACCCACCTATGGAGGTGAGAAATGGAGCATTTCCTGCCAGGCTAATAAATAAGGCTGTCACAGTCATCAGTGATTCCAGCCCTCCAGGGCTGGAGAATACCTGTAATCCAGAGGCCATGGGCTGCAGCCACTCCCTATGGTGAGCACTGGCGAAAAATGCAGGCTAAGCAGGGTACTGGCCCCAGATAGCTGAGATGCATACGAAAGGAGTGATTTCAGTAAGCCCAGACACTTGCATCTTCCCAAACATAGCAAAGTGCTAAATTCCTTAACTTGGGATATCTGGTTTTCTTTAATTCACGAAACCACTTCTGATGTTCAGACTACCTGCCCTTTGTTGCAAACTTCTATATGAACTGACCCCCCTCCCCCCACCCCCAGCCTCCTCAGAGCAGTTCTTTCAGGGTCACTTGAGATGTTGTCCACAAGCTCGAAGTCCTAAAATTTCCCCACCAAATAGAACATAACTCTCAGCTTTTGGGTTGTGACTCTCTTTTTGGTCGACAGAGGATTGTCTTGGCCACTGCAAGATCTCCACAGGTACCTGCCAGAATCTTAATGGTTTATAGAAAGACCTCAACCAGCTTCAGTCAGGTGCACTGTCCAGATGGCCTCAACGGCTCCTTATTCTGTCAAGGCTGCCTTCTGGAAACCGGCTCCCAGCATGGGAAGGGCAGGCAGAATGTTCATTCCAAGGATGGCAGTGAAGGTGGCAGGGGCTGGGGAAGTGAGAAGCCACCAATGGTCCGGTCCAGCCCTCTGGTCCTCTAGTCATCACGTCCTCTCCGTGGCCTCCTCCAACAGCCAGACACTGGAGGGACAGAACAGTAAGCGAAACAGATGCTACCAATGGCCTTGTAGAGCTGACTGCCAGGTCAGATGAGAGAGGGCTGCCAAATAAAGTGCACAGAGACTGGAAAGGACAAGCTAAGTGGTGGGGGAAATATTTGCAAATCATATCCCTGATAAAGAGTTAATATCGAGAACATATAAAGAAGTCCTACAACTCAACCACCACTAGCACAACAAAAAACAAGTAACCAGATTTAAAAATGGACAGAAGCTTGAATAAGCATTTGTTCAAAGAAGATATACAAATAGCCAATAGTCATATGTTCAACATCACTGATCATTAAGAAATGCAAATCAAAACCACAATGAGATATCACCTCGAATCTATTAGGACAGCCACTGTAAAAAAAAGAAAAGAATGAAAATTAAAAGTGTTGGTGAGGATGTTGTTGGTCAGTTGCTCAGTCATGTCCGACTCATGCAGGTACAACTGCAGCATGCCAGGCTTCCCTTTCCCTCACCATCTCCTGGAGCTTGCTCAAACTCATGTCCATTGAGTCAGATATGGAGAAATCAAAGCCCCTGTGCACTGTTACTGAGAATGTAAAATGGTGCAGCCATTTGGAAACCTGTATGGGAGCTCCTTGGTTTCCCAGGTGGTGCTAGTGGTAAAGAACTCACCTTCCAATGCAGGAGACGTAAGCGATGTGGGTTCAATCCCTGGGTTGAGAAGATCCCCTGAAGGAGGGCGTGGCAACCCACTTCAGTATTCTTGCCTGAATAATCCCAAGGACAGAGGAGCCTGGCGTACTATAATCCATAGAGTCGCAAAGAGTCAGACATGACTGAAGCGACTTGGCACACAGCATGCATGCATGGAAGTTCCTTAAAAAATTAAAACTAGAACTACCATATGATCCAGCAATCTCACTTCTGGGTACACATCTAAAAGAATTCAAGGCAGGATTTCAAAGCAGTATTTGCGCACCCATGTTCACTTATTCATAATAGCCAAGAGGTAGAAGCAAACCAAATGTCCACCAGCAGATGAATGCATAAAGAAAATGTGTAATAATATCTATAATGGAAAAAGAATCTGAAAAAGAATACACATGCACACACACACACATACATATAAATGAATCATTTTGCTCTATACCTGGAGCACTGTAAATCAGCTATCCCTAGATTAAAAAAATATGAGGAAAAGAAAAAAAAAAGGAAAATCTAGTACATGCTACAACATTGATGAACCTCAAGGACATTACTCTGATTGAAATAAAAATAAACCAGTTACAAAAGGACAAATAGTGTATCATTCCCCTCACATGAAGTATCTAAAGTAGTCCAAATCATAGAAACAACATAGAAAGTGCTGGGAAGACAGAGGAGGGGAGAGGGAAAATCATAGAGTTCGACAGGTATAGACTTTCAGTTTCACAAGATGAAAAAGTTCCAGAAACCTGTTGCTAAACAATATGAATATATTTAACTCTGCTGAACTATACGCCTTTAAATGGTTAGAATGGCTAATTTAGTAAGTTTTTTGTTCTTGCTTTAGCTGCTAAGTCCAACTCTTTGGCTACCCCATGACTGTAGCCCACCAGGCTCCTTCTGTCCATGGGATTTCCCAGGCAAGAATACTGGAGTGGGCTGCCATTTCCTTCTCCAGGGTATCTTCCCAGCCCAGGGACTGAACCCGAGTCTCCTGCATTGGCAGGTGAGCTCTTTATCACTAGCCAGCAGGGAAGACAAGTAAGTTTTACCACAATCAAAAAGCTATGTGATGATGTAAATGCAATTGCGATTATTACAAAAGAGGTGGGTGCTGTAAGAATTTGTATTTCGAGGGATTTAGTGGGCTTCCCTAGTGGCTCAGACAGTAAAGCATCTGTCTGCAATGCAGGAGACCCGGGTTCAATCCCTGGGTTGGGAAGATCCCCCTGGAGAAGGAAATGGCAGCCCACACCAGTATTCTTGCCTGGAAAATCCCATGGACCACGGAGCCTGGTAGGTTACCATCCATGGGGTCACAAAGAGTCGGACACGACTGAGCGACTTCACTTTCTGGTGGGTGTCAGGGAAGACTTCCGTAAGAAACTGATGGCTCACTTAGTTAACCTTGGAGTCAGTTAAACGGGGTCGGGAGAGCACGTGCCGAGGGAGAAATGCATGTAAAAACCCAATGCGACAGGTCACATAATGAGTCTGAATTTATTTTACATAGTGCAGTTCTGTTGAACTTTCCTGCTCAAAGAAAGAATCCATGATAATGAAAACAGTAACAGTCAAGATGCGTTGAAAATTAATTCACTTAGTAATAATTAATTACAGTAAATGTAAAGTGCAGAGATTCTGAACCCGACTACTTGGGTTCAGATTCCAGTTCTGCTGTATCCTTACTAGCTTCATAATCTCAGGCAAGTTGCTAAAGCCCTGTGTCTCAGTTTTGCTGCTGCTGATGTGCCATACTCAATCGTGCTTGACTCTTTGCGACCCCATGGACTGACTGTAGCCTACCAGGCGCCTCTGTCCATGGAATTTTCCAGGCAAGAGTACTGGAGTGTGTTGCCATTTCCTACTCTAGAGGATCTTTCCGACCCAGGAATCAAATCCACATCTTCTGCATCTCTTGCACTGGCAGGCAGATTCTTTACCACTGAGCCACCTGGGTATCCAAGTGCCTCAGTTTCCTCATCTGTAAAATGGGGATAATATCAGGACCTACCACCTAGGCTGGTGTGAGGATCTAATGAGGGAGCATATATAACAAGTTACGGTGTATATACAGTGCCCACTGTATCCTAAGTAAGAGCTATATAAGTGCTTGTTAAATAAAATTTATTTACATGCTGTGATACATTGCAAAAAAAAAAAAGGTCATTAATTCCTTCCATCCCTATAAGCATAGTCTTTTGCAATGCGACCTTTCAGAATCAGAATCAAAAGTAGGGTGCATCAAACTTAGACTGATGATCTATTTCACATATGGTAATATACATGTTTCAAGGCTATTCTCTCAAACCACCCCACCCTTGCTTTCTCCCACAGAGTCAAAAAATCTGTTCTTTACACCTGTACCTCTTTTGCTGTCTCGCATACAGGGTCATCATTACCATCTTTGTAAATTCCATATATATGTGTCAATATACTGTATTGGTGTTTTTCTTTCTGACTTACTTCACTCTGTATAGTAGGCTCCAGTTTCATCCACCTCATTAGAACTGATTCAAGTGAGTGGGAGGCGGGTTCAGGATGGGGGACACATGTACATCTGTGGCTGATTCATGTCAATGTATGGCAAAAACCATTGCAATATTGTAAAGTAATTTGCCTCCAATTTAAATAAATTAATTTTAAAAATTAGAAAAGTAGGGTGCATCCCGAGCTCAACAAAGCAAACACTGATCCCTGCAGTTCTCTCCTCTAGCCTGTTCTTTCCTCAATCGCCCTTCCATCTATGTTTTTCCAATTTTTGCTCCCCACATCTGCTCTGTTTGGAGAAGGAGATGGCTACCCATTCCAGTATTCTTGCCTGGGAAATCCCATGGACAGAGGAGCCTGGTGGGCTGCAGTCCATGAGGTTGCAAGATGGACAGGACTGAGCAGCTAAAGCACCAAACCCAACTGCTCTGTCAGCAAATCCTGCGGCCCAGCTTTAAGTGGTGTCAGAATCCGACCACTTCCCCCTCTTTCCACACTGCTGCCTCCTTGGTCCAGCCGCCATCATCTCTTGATCACCACACCAGCCTCTCCACGATCTCCCTGTGACCGCCCTCGTCCTCCACAGTCTGTTCTCAAGCCAGCAGTCAGAGTGATGCTGCGAAGGCACAGTTAGGTCCTGCCCCTCTTCCGCTCACTCCTGTAGCAGCTCCCACCTGACCCAGAGCAAACACCAAAGTCCCTACAATGGCCCGAGAGGCCCTCAGTGCTCTGACCCATCACCCCTCTCACCTCGTCCCCCACTGTTCCCCACGTGGCTCATCAACTCCATCACAGTGGCCTTTCCTGTTGGAGAGCGCTGTCCAGCAATCTCCTTGCTCTCGATCATTCCAGCACCAGACTGCCACAGGGCTGTTGCACTCATTGTTTCCTTGCCTAGAGCAACATTTCCGCAGAGATCTATATCACCAACACCCTCAACTCTAACGACAGACTCAAAAATCTGTCTTCCTTGTCCCTCTAGGTACATCTGCATCTTGCAGACGGAAATAAACCAGCCCCCAAATGCAATAAGGACCCTGCAGCCCATGATTGTTTCCTCACTGTCATCATCTTTAACTTTGTCAGCATGCCCCTTACATATGTGTACATCACTTTACAGTCTGCAAAGCACTTTAACACCCTTTATCACATTTGATACCTACACAATCCCATTAGAAGGATATTAGTGGACTGGAGAGTCATACTACCCCCAGGCCCCAATCTCCTTTTGTTTTTCTTTATATTTTTAATTGAAGTATAGTTGCTGTACAATACAGTGATTCACAATTTTTAAAGGTTATACTTCATTTGTGTTATAAAATTTTGGCTATATTCCCCATGCTATGCAACAGATCCTTGTAGCTTATCTTATACCTAAGAGTTTGTACCTCTTACTCCTTTGCCACATCTGGCTTCTCCCCTTTCCTGTTCCCCACTAATAACCACTAGTTTGCTCTCTAAATCTATGAGTCTGTTTCTTTCATTTTATAGTCACTGGTTTGTTGTGTTTTTTAGGTTCCACATAGAAGTGATGTCACTGCTGCTGCTAAGTCACTTCAGTCGTGGCCAACTCTGTGCGACCCCATAGACAGCAGCCCACCAGGTTCCCCATCTCTTGGATTCTCCAGACAAGAACATTGGCGTGGGTTGCCATTTCCTTCTCCACATATAAGTGATATCATACATTATTTGTCTATCTCTATCTGTTATTTCACTTGGCATAATGCCTTCCAGGTCCATCCCTGTTGCTACAAATGGCAAAATTTCATTCTTTTTATGGCTAAATAGTATTCCATTGTGGTGTGTGTGTGTGTGTGTGTGTGTGTGTGTGTGTTGTGTGTATTTCACATCTTCTTTATCCATTCAGCTATTGATGGACAGTTAATTTGCTTCTGTATCTTGGCAATTATAAATAATGCTGCTACAACACTGGAGAGCATGAATCTTTTCAAATTAGTGTTTTTGTTTTTCAGATATATATCCAGGAGTGGAAATTGTCCCCGCCACAATTTCTGATGGAGAAATAGATAAAACAAGGGGATTTGCTCAGGACCAGTTTACTCAGTAGAAAAGAACTGTGATTCAGCTATGTCTTCTAACTCTGATAAAGGCATCTTCATCTCAAGTAGAAAGGCTATGTGTGCAGGAGTTAGACCTGCAAGCTGTGGAGTTTGGACAGAAAAGACTTTGAAACTTGGCTCCAACACTGTCTAGCTGTATGACACTGGGAAAGTTGCTAACCCTCTCTGTGTCTCCATTTTCTCAGTCATCAAATGGGCTAATAAGAGTACCTGCCTCATGAGGTTGTTCTGTGGGTTGAACAGGATGAGATCTGGAATGTTATGATTAGCTAGTGTTTGTTTGTTTAAATGTAAGCGTGTTCCTTTGTGTCCCTTCAAGTACTTTTTTGAGTTGCCCCCAGCTGTGCCCAGATTTCTTCAGCTAATCTGATAGGGAGGGACTGGAATGTATGACACCATCTATTTTAAAAGTGGTGAAACTAAGCCACCTGGTCACAAAAGGGTTCTGATTCAGTGCTTTGGGAAGAATGGCTGTGAAACTTCCATAGGAACCAGAAGGCAGGCTCCCCAGGGTCAGAGCAGTCCTGTTGCCTGCCAACCCTCCCCGCCACCCCCAGAGCATTCATGATGCCCAAGACATGATTTTATTCTGCCGTCTCCAGAGAGGAAGGTGTTTACACGCTGCAGGGATGTTTGCAGTGAATACAGAGGGAGCAGGGAGTCTCCAGAAGCAGGTCTGTGCTCGGCCCAAAGGCTGCTACCCGCTCCCTCTCGCTCACTTGTGCCCCCTTGTGGGGGGAAAGGGAACCAACCTGGACTGCTTTTCTCAGGCTGAGAGCCCACCAGGCGCTTCAGGTCATGTGTGACTGCATTTGGGCTTCCCAGGTGGCGCTAGTGGTAAAGCGCTTGCCTGCCAATGCAGGAGATCCGGGTTCGATCCCTGGGTAGGGAAGATTCCCTGGAGGAGGGGCTGAAAACCCACTCCAGTATTCTTGCCTGGAGAATCCCATGGACAGAAAAGCCTGGCAAGCTACACCCCATAGGGTTATGACTGAAGTGACTTAGCACTCGTGACCTCATTTAACCTCTCCATGAGGTAGCTTTAAATAGATGGAGATTGAAGGATAGAAAAGGAATACAAACAAGGAAAAATGAAACTTGCCCAAAGACACATCACTAGTAAACAGCAGAGCCAGCGTTCAAATCCAGGCTTGTCTTGACCTTGGAACTTGCAGATTTTCCCCAATATCACATCAACGCCTTGAAATGGAGTCAAGCCAAGTGATCTGTTTGGGCATCAGACTTTATCACAATTCCATTATTCCATCCCACACAGAATCACGAATTACGAAAACAACCCCCCAATCCCTAGAAAAAAAACTTCCCTAGTGGTCATCCCACTGGGGAATAGGATGTGACAAGGCTGACAGATATCTAAATGCACTGACATCCATGCAGGATTTCCAAGATAAACTGTTCCACCAGTTTCTAAACCACTGACTTCTACACACTAGAATCCCATCTTTTCAAAACCAGCGTGGTGGCTCAGTGGTAAAGAATCTGCCAGCCAATAAGGAGACACAAGTTCAGTTCCTGGGTCTGGAAGATCCCCTGGAGAAGGAAATGGCAACCCACTCCAGTATTCTTGCCTGGGAAATCTCATGGACAGAGGAGCCCGGCGGGCTACAATCCATGGGGTTGCAAAAGAGTTGGACAGGACTTATCAACTAAACAACAATAAAAATAACGTGTAAGTTAAGATAAAGTGGTCAGAAGAACATTAGCTTATAAGTGGTTACTTCTGAAGATGGAAACTGGATAGAGTATGATGAGGGATGTTAGTTTTTATTCTTGTTTCCGTGTCACTGGAAACAAGTATGTTTATACATATTTCTGAAAAGTTTAACAAGCATTCTTTTCTTTTTTTGGCTGCTCCACACTGCATGTGGGATCTTAGTTCCCCGACCAGAGATTGAACCCATGTCCTCTGCATTGGAAGTACAGAGCCTTAACCACTGGACCACCAGGAAGTCCATGAACAAGCATTGTTATTTTTATAAATTCAAGACAGTTTTATTTTAAAAGGAAATATTAAGCTGAAAATCCAGATGATTCTGAGGGGCATCCTAGGTTAAACATTGAAAGATTACTATCTTACAAATGGCAATGAAAAGGAACAGGACCTTATAGTTCTTGCCCCTATGTTCCCAGCCCACATTTTGTCTGTGAAAAAAACTTTAACCAAGGAAAAAGTTTAATCAGAGAAGTAAGAAATGCAGAGACAACGAAAAGCAGTCAAACAGGACAAAACAATAATAATTTAGTCAGTATGGGGCTTCCCTGGTAGCTCAGCTGGCAAAGAATCTGTTTGCAATTCAGGAGACCCCGGTTCAATCCCTGGGTCGGGAAGATCCACTGGAGAAGGGAAAGGCTACCCACTCCAGTATTCTTGCCTGGAGAATCCCATGGACAGAGGAACCTGGCTGGCTAAAGTCCCTAGGGTCGGAGAGTCTGACACAACTGAAGCGACTTAGCAAGCACATAAGTACATACCATAAATGCAAGTTGTTAAGAGAGTAAGTTCTTTTTTTTTTTTTTAAGAGAGTAAGTTCTAAGTGTTCTCATTAAAAGGAAAATTTTTTGTCCTATTTCTAAAATTTTTTATCTATGTGAGATGTGGATGTGCCCTAAACCTATTGTAATCATTTTATGATGCATCTAAGCGAAACCCTTAGGTTGTACACTTTGAACTTATACAGTGCTGTATGTCAATTTATCTCAATAAAACTGGGAAGAAAAAAATGATATGCGCAGTGTTTTTGTATTTTTCTATTAAGAGTTTGACGCAAGATGAAACGTCGGGCTAAAGCACAGGTGTCCAATAATCTGTTTCAAAATAACTTTCATTTCTTGACTATGAATGCAATTTTGTAAGAAAGTTAGAAAATATAGAAAAACAATAAGAAAAAAACGACTTCTACTAAAAATAACTGCTAATATATTGGTGGTGTTGTTCTAATTTATGTACAAACATGTACACACACACATTTTTACTAAAATAGAATTATATCTTTTATAGCCTTTATTTCCTTTTATATTTGGTTTCCTTTTTTTTTTTTTCATTTAAATACTGTGAAAATTTTGTCACCTCATTATGTGAATTCTTTTAAAATATTGTTAAGGATTGGTTAGTATCCCTTTCAAAGGATAATTGCTCCAACTGATCTGTTGGACATTCTTTTTTGTTAAACATGTATGTATGTGTGTGTGTGCATACTAAGTTGCTTCAGTCCTGTCTGACTCTTTCTGACCCTAGGTACAGTAACCTGCCATGCTCCTTTGTCCATGGGATTCTCCAGGCATGCATACTGGAGTGGGTTGCCATGCCCTCCTCCAGGGGATCTTCCTGACCCAGGGATTGAACCCGTGTCTCTTATGTCTCTTGCACTGGCAGGCACTAATGCCACTTGGGAAGAATTAGATGGAGAAACACTGGAAACTGTGACAGACTTTATTTTCTTGGGCTCCAAAATCACTGCAGATGGTGACTGCAGCTATGAAATCAAAAGACGTTCACACATTAAAAAGCAGAGATGTTACTTTGCTGACAAAGGTCTGTCTAGTCAAAGCTATGGTTTTTTCAGTAGTCATGTATGGATGTGAGAGTTGGACCATAAGGAAAGCTGAGTACTGAAGAGGTGATGCTTTTGAACTGTGGTGTTGGAGAAGACTCTTGAAAGTCTCTTGGACTGCAAGGAGATCCAACCAGTCAATTCTAAAGGAAATCAGTCCTGAATATTCATTGGAAGGACTGATGCTGAAGCTCCAGTACTTCGGCCACCTGATGCAAAGAACTGACTCATTGGAAAAGACCCTGATGCTGGGAAAGACTGAAGGCAGGAGAAGGGGACAACAGAGGATGAGATGGTTGGATAGCATCACAGACTCAATGGACATGAGTTTTAGCAAGCTCTGGGAGTTGGTGATGGACAGGGAAGCCTGGTGTGCTGCAGTCCGTGGGGTTGCAAAGAGTCAGACACGACTGAGTGACTGAACTGAACTGATTATCGGCTAAATCTTGTGGCTTTGGGATATTAGTTCTCCAACAAAGGATTGAACCTGGACCTTCAGTGGTGAAAGCACAGAGTCCTAACCACTGGACCTCCAGAGAATTCTCTGTTTTAAACAGGATCATCATAGAAACACAGTGGTTGACTATGTGAACTCTGGGTTCAGATTTCTTGGGATCCAACCTCAATTCTATCACTTCCTTACAGAAATTTGAAAAGGATATTTAACTTCTGGGAACTCCTTTTTCTCATCTGGAAATGGAATTGTGGAAGTCCCTACGTCACTGGACTATTATAAGGATTAAATGGAGTAGTCACACAAAGTACATGCAATGATGTCTAGCCTTCAGAGCGGAGTCACTCAATGTGGCTTCATTGCCATCATTGCCACCATCCCCCTCCTCCTTGGAACTCTTTGTGAACATGCATTATGTTTTCCTAAGGCAAATTTCTAAAAATAAAGTGAACAGGCTAACAGGAATTTTTTTATTCTCTAGTAATATGATCAGCAATTGAGATTAATTGTAATTATTACAAGGTGGAGAGTTGATTTTTCCTGCCAGGACCCCTGTGAGTGATCTGTGTGTTCTGGAGATGTATTTTTGAGCTCATGTTCTTCCACATTAGCCTGGCTTCTGTTCTAATAGACACGGATGTTCATGAATGGTACCAAGGTTGTTTCACCCTGGAATTCTACATTCACCACCCTAGAACACCTTCAATATCCCACAGGAAGGAAAAGAAGAAGCAATGCAAGTGGCAGTAGGATTGTGGAAGTGCTGTTTCTAGCATATCCCAGAAAGAGTGACCTCAGAGAAAACACAGTCCGTGTGAGAGGGGCTGCCACCCAGGAAACCTTTTAAACTGCTTCATGCCAAGATTTCCCATCTCCTCTAGGAGCAGGAAGTGAGAGATTGACAAGAGGAGTCAGGGCAGAGCTGGTTTAATGCAATCACGCCCTCTTATAAACATTTGTAGTACTTTTTATTGAAGAAGAGCTAGAGAAGACAATGTTGGCTGGACCACCCAATAGTCATTCCTAACCCCATTCTAGAAGCTAAGAAACCAGAGCCTCACTTCCCCAACCCACCTAGCAACTAAAGGTGGTCATAATGCCAAACTATGCTGGCTTTATCTTTTATCCCTCTTTACCACCTTCAACATTCATGTGATGTTTGGAGTTGTGGCAGCCATCTTGCAACCATGAAGACAAAAAGCAAATATGCTAAGGATGGCAAAACAGAAAAATAGAATCTAAGTTCTTGAGATATCTTATTAAATAAGTAAAAATTCCTTAAAGGTTAAGATGGGCATTCTGTTACTTGTAAATGAAAGTATTCTTAATACAGTTTCCTTAGAATAATTTATACCTACTTTTGTTATTATTTTTACATGTTTTGCAATTACTGAACACTCTTCTTACAAAGAAGAAAAAACAAATCCTGGACACAAATCTATGCCCAAACACTTCAGCACTTACTGCTCTGTTCCAGCCTCTCTCAGAGGAAGATCCCTGGCAGGACCAAGGCTTAGCGACAACAATCTTGTAGGCTTAGCAAGCTCTACACGCTTACAACAAACACTTCCTCTTCTGTCCACAGTAATGGACACCTGCACCCACAGCTGTCTTCTCCTCATGAGGTGATACACATGGGAAAATTCTACAGTCCTCCATGAAAATATCTCCCAAGCTTGATTTAAAATGAGGCTGGTGTCACATTTAATTTCTGATTTGGAAATTGATCAGAAAAGTACAGAGACAGAGCAACAACGAAGATCTGTTGGCTCCAACAGCTACTGCTAGTCATCATCTGCCACCTCTGCTGGTGGAAAGCTGGGACACAGTGTGAGAAGGCACAAGCAGCCTCGGAGAGGAGCTGAAATGAGAAAAGAGGAGAGAGGATGGTCTTTCTGGGTTCCCTCCAGCCCTTGGTTCCTATCCTCTTCTGAGGGTCAATCACATCCTTCTCAGTATTCTTCTAATAAATTCTCATTATCCTTTGACAGAAAAGACTGAGTTATCATCATTGGCAAATATAGGAGCTGTGATCCTTACAATAACCTTTCATTAATCAACAGGTACCAGAACTTTGGTCCAAGACAGAGAACACATTAGAAGATGAGGAAAATATTTTGCTAAAGGCTTTGTTTAGACAAATCATCCAAATGAGTTAAAAAAAAAAAAAAAAGCAAACAAACCAACAGCAAACTCAAATTCTCCATGAAAATTCAGGGTAGCAAACTTATTGGCTGATTCTTTTGCTATCAATGAACTATAAAACAAACGCTGGACTGGAGGAATCAAGATTGCCGGGAGAAATATCAATAACCTCAGATATGCAGATGACACCACTCTTATGGCAGAAAGTGAAGAGGAACTCAAAAGTCTCTTGATGAAAGTGAAAGAGGAGAGTGAAAAAGTTGGCTTAAAGCTCAACATTCAGAAAATGAAGATCATGGCATCAGGTCCCATCACTCCATGGGAAATAGATGGGGAAACAGTGGAAACAGTGTCAGACTTTATTTGGGGGGGGCTCCAAAATCACTGCAGATGGTGACTGCAGCCATGAAATTAAAAGGCGCTTACTCGTTGGAAGAAAATTTATGATCAACCTAGACAGTATATTCAAAAGCAGAGACATTACTTTGCCTATTAAGGTCTGTCTAGTCAAGACTATGGTTTTTCCTGTGGTCATGTATGGATGTGAGAGTTGGACTGTGAAGAAGGCTGAGTGCCAAAGAATTGATGCTTTTGAACTGTGGTGTTGGAGAAGAGTTTTGAGANAAACGTTAAATATCTGTTATTATTTCAACAAAAATAGTCACACCACCTGGAAATCAAGGTGCCTTATGTGAAGGTTAGTTCAAGCAGAGAAAAAGTAGCATGAAGCTTTATCATTAAGCACATGATAATAACAAACTCAGAAGAACCTTACTGTAGCGATCAGTGTCAGAACCTTGTTTAGAAAAGCAAGTAACTTTCAGCTAAACAACATCACCCACTATAAAAGAAGGCTCACTTCTTTATTAGTACTTAAAGTGTTGTATCAAGTTTTGTTTGACAACATGTGAAATCTTTACGTATTAATAAAAGGAGTTTATACTTAGATTTAGGTTTGTTATATATTAGGTAATATTGTTAAATGAATATGTTATTGCCCACACATTATTCAAGTTTCACCAACACCTGGCTGTGCCATCATAACTTCAATTTTTCACTCATATTCATTCTTCTATGGCTAAAAGCCAATCATTTAGCCATTTTCAAAGGTTTATAGTCTGAGCAAGAATATGGTGACTAACACAGTGACATATCAACAAGGGAGAAAAAAGGAATCCTTGCTACCCACCCAGAGTGAGGACTTAGCCTCACTGGGCAACCTGTTTGCAAGAAGCAGGAGGCAGGCATGAATAAGTAAGAAGCATGAACGACCTATATATACTCTCGTGGAGTTCAATAAAACAAAAAGCATATAGATGTCTCATTTCTTCTTTGGTGCATGGAAATTTTGCCTGTGTGCTCAGTCATGTCTGACTCTTTGCAACCCCATGGACTGTAACCCACCAGGCTCCTCTGTCCATGGGATTTTCCAGGCAAGAATATCGGAGTGGGCTGCCACTTCCTTCTCCAATGGAAATTTTACTGGAATTAAAATAAGCTTCACCACCACTTCTTGAAAAATAACATCTCTCGGACTTGTAGATATGCCATCCTGAAGAAGTTAAACACTTTCCCTTGCTTTTTCCTCTTAGTTTTGTAATGTGGTTTATGTAACTTATGTCAAAAATTATTTTACACTGTTCTAAAACTGGCAAAACTCTGATTTCTCAAATCCAACTATTAACCATATTTCCTGATTTATACAAGACAGAAGGAACATTATGTATTTCTGCTGAAGGCTGTGCCACCAGGACCAGCACAGATGTGCTCGTTATCTAATGACAGCATGAACACCAGCAGCATGGCACTTTGCTGCTTGGAGGGGTAAAACTCAGTGACAACTGGACGTATCACAAGAAGAAGTCATAACATAAAAATCACGTAAATCATTCTTAATAAAGCCAAAGCAAATGAATTTCTATTTCCTATGCATAATGGAAGGTTGAGAGCTCAAACCTTGTAAGGTCAATAAGGCTAAAATAAAAGAATATCTTATTTGAGGGGTTTTCTGATTGTGTTAATAGTTTTGAATTAACATATTTTAAATATTCATATTGTTTTCTACTGGAATATAACCTCTTTGAAGGCAAGCAGGTTTGTTTTTGTTCCCCCCCGCCAGTTTTATTCTTTGATGTATTCTTAGAACCTCCACCAAATATTTGGCACACAGAAGCAGCTCAATGTATTTTTGCTAAAGGGATGAGTGAATGACGAAAACTCCTTAAGATTGTATGTGGCAGTTGAGAGTTATAAGATCAAGGTACTTTCTGGCCTATCACACTTCTTTTTCTAAATCATTAAGCAGCTCTATCCATTTAGAGAAAAGTATTTGTAAATTTTAAATAATAATGATATGAGCAGGTTTTGGTAGATATGAACTTTATTCTGGTTTTATTAAGTACAAACATAATTGACTTATTTGGATAAATGTACTAATCTGAAGGTAGATAGTAGAGAAACAACATTGTGAGTTTCAAAAATTCAGGCTGTTACAACAGAGTCATCTTACACAGGCTGAGAAAATGCTACTAGAAAACAAATCTAAGTAAATAACTTCCATTCTGTTTCATCACTTTATAATGAATGAAGTTATTATTTGGTAGCTCAAGAAATGTAATTTATTAATACAGCCAAGAACACATATATAAAAATAAGATGATGGCTGTTATTCCTAAAATGTATGAGAATAAACACAGGTCTGTATTCTATAAGGAAATAACATCACACCCCACCCACTAAGTGACAAAGTAACACTCATTTGATTAGTGCCAAGAAAAAAAGTATTTCCATTGGCTCTCAAGGACTCTCTCAACTACAAATAGGTTAAGAATTACACAGATTTAAATATATACCTTATTCCAGTATGCAGACATTTTTCAATTTTTCAGAACAATAGCGGGGAAGAATCCACATAGATTACAAACCCCAGATAATTTGTAACATATGCAGCATAGGAGGCACAGATTCATTGAGCATTCATTTTCAACACTGAAGTAAGTTTTTGCGATGGTAAATAGCAGGCAGAACACACTGTATAAACCCCACAACAGAAATAAAGTTACACAGTACCTAATAATCAATCCTAACAATCAACTATCTAAAAAATGGTACTGGTATTCGTTTTTGAAACTCAAGAAGGTTTTTCTCCCTTAAAAAAAATTTTTTTTGCAAACCACACAGATACAACCATCCAAAGTGTATGTGTGTGTCGGGGTGGGGGAGGGGGCCTGCTATTCTACCTCATCCTAGTCACATGAGCATACTTCTGTGAGAATGCATGAAAATTTACATTAAAACTTTAGATCTGATTTTAGTTCTTGCCCTCTGGTAATGTTAGGAAAAAAGAAGGCAGGACCATCACTTAAGAAGCCTAGGGGGCAGATCAGAACCCAAGGGAGTCTGTATAACGCAGACAGGACTGCCCTAAAGTAGTGTTTTATTTAGCTGGATCTCACTGGGTTCTGGGCTCCCCTAGTGTCTCAGACAGTAATGAATATGCCTGTAAAGATCTGAGTTCAATCCCTGGGTCAGAAAGATCCCCTGAAGAAGGAAATGACAACCCAGTCCAACAGTCTTGCCTGGAGAATCCTGTAGACAGAGGAGCCTGGCAGGCTACAGCCCATTGATTCACAAAAGAGTCAGATATGACTGAATGACTAACACTTCCATTGGGTTTGAGAACCAAACCTAGGGAATTCCTTGGTGATCCAGTGATTAGGACTCTGTGCTCCCCCTGTAGGGAGAACTAAGACCCCCTGCCACGTAGCATAGCTTTAATAAAAAAAAAAAAAAAAAGAACCAACTTAAAGCTTAAAACTTAAGCAATGAAGTACTATGATGACCTCTAAGGACTGCAATTACAATCCTCTATGTACACTGGTAGAGAAGTACACAGTGAGTTGTGTAGCCAGGTTAAGATCTAGCAAATCTAAATTTTCAGATTCTCCAAAACAGCTCCACTACTTTTGATTATGTCTGAAATCTGTTCTGTTCTCTCCCTTTTAACTGCCACTATTTCACCTCCTGCGTAGGTTTCTGCAAGGAGCCTCTAAAAGATCTTAGTACTTTCAGTCTTAGCCTTGCCAATTCATTTTCCACCTGACAGCCAGTTCGAGAACCTAAGAGGAACCACGCCATTCTCCAGCTGAAAACTCTCTAATAAGTTAGAACAAAGTCCAAACTCCTTAGCCCATCCTCTGACCTCTTGTCTGTCTCCCGTCTGACTTCTTACCACTTCTCACCTCCTTTCATGTTCCCTCAAGCCATAGGTTCTAGGTCTCTAGAACTACACAGGATAAAACATTTCATGAGAATATCTGGGACATGACCTGTCCCAAATGAATGTTTCTGGAGTTTTGATACTCTGCGTCTAAACTAGCACAATGACTAAAAAAACTGAATGTCACCTCATTCTCTGCTATTCCTCTTCTATCTACCTGTAGGTTCTGTCCCATTAGCAGGTTGGTAATCAATTTTAATGAGTTGTGGGCAGCTTTCTCAACACCCCACACGGGAGATGAAGGGATAACCATCCAGGGGAACAGGACCTGTTCTGGTGCAGAGGACCTGGGGCGGTGAGAGGGTGGCTAGGGAGACAAGGGTGCATGGAGAGCCGCTACATGTTAGAGGGGACGGTGCAGGTAAGGGGTATTTGAGGACCCCCAGTTTGGGGGAGGGGGACGAGCTGAGCCCTGGGCACAGAGCAGGCACGTGGTGATGGGAGGCGTTGCTGCCCCTACCAGGTGTTAGTGAACCTCAGTGAGGTCATGTCAACAAACCTAGAACATCCCTGGTCCACCCCATGCCCTCCTGGAACGTGTCACTGTGGCTGCAGGACCTGCACGAGAAAGACTCCAGGCCCTACCTCTGTTCTGTGAGCTGTCGGTGCCCTGGATGTGTTTAACCTGTCTCCCCTCTCCCAGTCCCTCCGGCTCCTCCATCCTGCCATCTCCGCGGTGTGGCCCACGTGGGGACCAACGTGACCCTGAGCTGCCAGTCCCCAAGGAGTAAGCCCACTCCCCAGTACCAGTGGGTGCAGTCACCCCCCTCCTCCCAGGTGTTTTTCTGCATCTTTTAGGTGAGGGAATTTCTGGAGACAAATGAGAATGTGGATGGGGTAGAGGAAAGATGAGGGACAGGCGGACTGGGGGGCAAGGGGCGCCANATTCCCATCTTTCAGAATTTTCCACAGTTTATTGTGATCCACACAGTCAAAGGCTTTGGCATAGTCAATAGAAGAGAAATAGATGTTTTTCTGGTCCCTCACAAAGAAACTTTAAAGATCACCTATAGAGACAGAAGGGCTTCCCTGGTGGCTCAGCTGGTAAGGAATCCACCTGCAAGTCAGGAGACCCCAGTTTGATTCCTGGGAAACTGTATTTTTATAACCATTTGACTTTTCTTTCACTGAGGTTTCATCAGGTTCCTGTGGTCCAAAATGTTATGCCACTTTCTTCTCAAACAAGAGATTTGCTACTAATGCTTACTGTTACTGATAGATTCTATACTACCAAATCTTTTGTATTATCTATCCTGTATTTTCTTCTTTCTACAATAATTATGTTCTATGCAAAAATACTGATACAAACAAGATACTAACTTACAATATTTACAGTCTCCTAAATAAACAGATAGGAAAATGGGGATTCTCATAATATACACAAAGCAATGAGATTAATGCAATAACTCTTAAAACATACACATTTCAATAGTCTATTCAAATAAGCAGATTCAGAACATGATGTTGAAGATAACAGGGGCACATGTTCCTTTTGAAAATGACTTAAAAAAAATGCTTCGGTATCTAATTGCTGCTGCTGTTTAGTAGCTGAGTTGTGTCTGACTTTTTGTGACCCCATGGACTATAACCCACTAGGCTCCTCTGTCCCTGAGATTAACCAGTCAAGGATACTAGAGTGAGCTGCCGTTTTCTTCTTCAGGT
Organism: Neotragus pygmaeus; assembly: GCA_006410875.1. NCBI lineage: Eukaryota > Metazoa > Chordata > Mammalia > Artiodactyla > Bovidae > Neotragus > Neotragus pygmaeus. The sequence continues at coordinate 393,498 of SJYV01034234.1, read as the reverse complement.
ATCTAATTACATAAGCCTTTCTCATTCTTTGTTTTTTAACGAAATGAGATGGCCAGTCTCTGGTGACAATGTCTCCAAGATATGTTTTATATACCTATAGTAGATAGACTCTACTTCTTAGAAATTCTTTGATTATGGAATTTCCCAAAGTTTGGTCAAAATTTCCTTTTTTATAAATGCAGTGATATTGGTAACCGTTCATCATTCAAACTATCTGCTCCAGGAATTCATACTGCTGTGGAGCCCAGATAATTTCTATATTATTAAGCAAATCCTTCTGATATGACTCAGTAGATAATCCAGTGGATCAAACTCATGCTCACAGAAAATATTATTAACATGGATTTTACATTTATTGCATTTTTATTTTTTTCTTTGGCTTGAATGCATCCTATTTCTTAGAAAAATTAGTGTCTGTGAATTTTGTAAATAAGCTTGATACAAAGACCCATTCAGACATATGGCAGAGATTTCTGAAATGCACTCCATTCATCCTTAATGGTTTTTATCTTGAAATTCTCTTTGGAGAGTGCTGTGTTAGTTCACTTTACTTCATGAAACACTTGTGTAAGTATTGTTCATTACGAACAAAGCAGCATAATGTAGAAACAAATTATTTACAAGTAAATTNCTGGAGAATCCCAGGGACGGGGGAGTCTGGTGGGCTGCCGTCTATGGGGTCGCACAGAGTCGGACACGACTGAAGCGACTTAGCAGCAGTAGCAGCAACAGCCTGGATGAACACCAGGAATCCTAGCCACCACCAGACCTGCAAGGGCTAGAGGCTAAAAGCTGTTTTTCCCTGGATCTTTGCCCTCAAGGGAAATTCTTTTCTCACAGAGGCAAAAACTGTAAATGCAGGTACAATGTTTAATATTAGAGATATAGCACAACTACAAGAGGGAGAAAACAGAGAAATGGTTTAGTTAAGATGGGAGAAAAGCAGAGATGGCGCACTCATAGAGAAAAGGTTTGGACATCCCCCCTAGTGAGGAGGAATGCAGAAAACAGGTGGTTAAGTCATTTACATAGACCTTCCCTACATAGCTGTGCAACTTTTTTCCAAGATGGATTTCAGCCCAGAGGCCTGTGTGACACCCTTAGCATCACATAGTATGGGGTGATGTCTCCTCCTTTTTGACTCCCAGTGTCTTCCTTGCCCCAGGGATGGGAAATATATGACCCTTTAAAGGGTTTAATCTCACTCTGTCCCTGCCATAAAAATGACTAATGTCTGGTTATTAACCCTATTCCAGTTGCTGCTTTCTATGTCAAGGTGTAGATCTCGAAATATAGACAGGAGTCCAGTCGTAAATAGGTAGTCCTGGAGCCTGATGTCTCTTGCTTCTGGAGGTATAAAGGGGGCTGGAACTCATCTTCTCATGCCAGGAGGTTGAACAGGAGGCCGGTTGTAAATGCCTAGCCTAGGGCCCATCTCCTGCCTCATACCTGCAGCTGTAGTGTAGTTGGTTTGGAGTCTAGACTCTGGACTCCCAGATGCCCATCCTCTTTTTCCCATTTACTGGTTTTGTCCTTGAGAAAGGCACGTAAGTGCTTGGTGCCTCAGTTTCCTTATGGATTAAATAATGATAAAACCTACTTCAGGGGTCATTTCAAGGATTCAGATAATTTACATAAATAAGAGCTTTTATCAGTTATCTACACTGTATAACAAATTATCCCCACGTTTAGAAGCTTAGAACAATAATAATCACGTATCTCCCAGTTTCTGTGGGTCAGGAATTGGGAAGTGACCTGTCTCCGCTTTCCTGGCCCAGAGTCTCTTATGAAGTTGCATTCGTGGAGTCAGCCAGCGAGGCCACACAGTCATCCAAACGCTTGCCTGGGGCTGGCAGATCCCTTCCAAGGCGACTTGCTCGCGTGGATGGGCAGACACTGGCTGTTGAGAGGAGGCCTTAGTTCCTCTCCATGTGGACCTCACAGAGGGCTGTCTTAAGTGTCCTCGAGACACAGTGGCCGGCTTCTTCCAGAGCAGATGATCCAAGAGAGAGCAAGGCGGAAGCTCTGGTGCCTTATATGAGCTGGTCTTAGAAATCACTCTGTTACTTGTTTTGTTCCCGTGGGTCAGCCCTGTTCAGTGTGAGTGGAGCCTGTTTAAAGGCATGAATATTGGGAGGAGAATATTGTACTCCTCCTGGGGGGAGGGAGTACATCCTGGGGACTGACTGCTGTGGACCATGTAAGCATTAACTGTTGCTATGATGTCTCTGTTCCCCTGTGTTCAGTCGCTCAGTTGTGTCTGACTCTTTGCAACGCCATGGACTGTAACCTGGTAGGCTCCTCTGTCCATGGGATTTCCCAGGCAAGAATACTGGTCTAGGTTGCCATTTCCTCCTCCAGAGGGTCTTTCCAGCTCAGGGATCAAACCCACATCTCCTGCATTGCAGGTAGATTCTTTACCACTAGGATCATCTGGGAAGTCCCTTTGTGTTCCTACAAGAGGAAAATATCCACAGAGTCTTCCCATTTTGCGTCCTTGCTGGTAGTCAGTTGTATGTATAGTGGTTTGTTTGAGCGTCCCTTATTTTAGAGGACACTATGATTCTGGGATAATCGAAACGAAAAAGGATGCTTGGCCTGGAGAGTCTTAGGTGATTTTATAAAATTCCCTCTGTTCTATGAAGTTTAGACAGTGTCCCATAAAGTCTGTCTCAAAAGCTTTTCCCAAATATTTTAGACCCTCTAAAATTACAATAACCCATAAAAGCTCCTTCCCCCTTCCTCTCTCATGACTCAGAATTACTCTAACTACATGTGCCCAGAGACACTGTTCCACCCCATCAGGACTTCATACCAGCCCGTAAATGAGGTGTGCAGTATGTGTAAGGTAACTGCATGCTTGTTCCAGTCGGGAGTCCTTCAACTAGCATGCACGCAGTGCCTTTTTTAGGGGAGGATCGAGGTTTAATTCACGGAACAAAATCACCCGTTTTGAAGTGTGCAATTCAGCACCTTGTAGTGCATTCAAAATATGAAACAAGCATCACCTCTAATTCCAAAATATCTTCATAGCCTGGTCTGCTAGTGTCACTGAAAGGATTTAATGCGATAAGCTTGTCAAATGGGGTTGAATGGTAGCTCTTGGTTTGATTATTAGCATGTTATCATTATGCTTATTAGGGCCTTTTCTAGCCTAGTATTATAAGGTTTGATGACTGCAGATGTTCTAGCATTACCTGATAGACACTTATGTAGTTTAACAGCTATTTTGTGGGCTAGCTTAGTCTGACGGATTGTATGAAATTTGAAGACAAGTAACCATTTGACCTGTAGTGGTTTTTCTGGTTTTATGTTTTTACTTTATCTGCTAGGTCCATTCATCCAGGTCACTCCTCAAAGGTGTCCTGGGTGGGAGGACTCTTGTTCAGGTCTGGACACAGGCTGAAGTGGTTCTCTGGTGAGCCAGCCATCTGACCTGAGTGATTTTTTTTCCCCCCTCTGTCTAAAAGAGACAGAGGGTTCCATCTGCCCAGCAGCTCAGGCCCAGATTAGGCCCAAAGGCCCTCAGTGGCTTTTTTTGGTTTGTTTTTTCAGGAAGTAAATAATTTAAGGTATAAAAGGGGGAAATGACTTTTCAGTGCTGTAAACTTTGTTGCAGTCTGGCTGCTTTTAAAAGGAGCATTGTTTGGCTGTAGGACCACCCATCCTTCTGTGGGGCTGCCCCCACCCTCCTCCCAGGAGGAGGCCAGAAACTGACTCTGAGCCAAAAGCATGTACCAGGCGTGGGCCCAGTGATGAAAGAAGCAGGTGAGGGACATGCTTTCACGAAGCTTCTAATCTAACAGGGGAGACCCTAAACAGAGGGAAATAGGGTCAGAGACAGCTAAGCATAGCTGCTAAGAAGGAGGTAAACAGGTGATGGTATAGAGAGGAGAGCGGCTGCCTGCTGGCTCTCCAGGAGGGACCACTGAGCTGAGGCCCAGGGATGCGGAGGAGCCAGTGCAGGCGAGTGGGAAGATCAGGTGGGAAGAGCATTCAAGAGGGGTGGTGAGGGGAGCAGAGGGCAGAGGTGGGGAGGACCTGTGTGCATCTGAGGAGGCCTCGGGCTGGAGCTTGGAGAGGAGACGGGATGAGCATAGCAAGTCGGAGCTGGCTCCTGAAGGCCTGGCAGACTCCCTTAGCAGGTGAATTTGGGACTCGCATGTATAACTTTCTGGAATTCCTTACAGCCACTCAACATAGGTTGTATTCAGTTTCAGTTGAGTCGCTCAGTCGAGTCCGACTCTTTGCAACCCCATGGACTTTCAGCACATTAGGCCTCCCTGTCCATCACCAACTCCTGGAGCTTGCTCAAACTCATGTCCATCGAGCTGATCATGCCATCGAGTCGGTGATGCCATCGAGTAGGTGGTATTACTTGCGCATTTTACTTCCCTGGAAACTGAGGCCCTGAGAAGTTACTTGGCAAGCTACTGAAGCAGAAGGAAGTTAATGTTGCAAATCTAGAGCAGCTGTATCTGTGACATGTTTTTTTTAGCAACTGTTATGTGCCAACCCCATGCTAATCGCCAGGGGTATAAGGGTGAGTAAGACATGCTGAGGCCTTTGCCCTCATGGTTCAGACCTGAAGTCAGCCTTGGACAAAGCTCTTGTCTTCTCTGAACTTTCTGTATTGCAAAATGAGAGCAAAATGTAAGAAAAGCCCATCCTGAGGGTCACAGGAGATAACTATGTGAAGGGTTTGGCATAATCACGGCACATAGTAAATGCTCAGTAAAGGCAAATATGGTTATTATCACTTCCAGGAATGTTGGAAATCATTTTTGGAGAGGTCCTAGTCAAGAAAGATAAATTCCACATAGGGAATCCTTAGCAAGACCTTCTCCCCCAACTGCAGATTACATTAAATTCATCAGTAAATAACCAGACTCCTGGCTTCAAGTACATAGCACAGTATGCTGGGCGCTGCTTTCAGCTCGGGGTCTGCAAACTACTGTTGTTGTGTTGTTTAGTTACTAAGTCATTTCTGACTCTTTGTGACCCCATGAACTGTAGCCTGTCGACGTCCTCTGTCCATGGGATTTTCCAGGCAAGAACACTGGAGTAGGTTGCCATTTCCATCTCTAGAGGGTCTTTCTGACCCAGGAATTGAACCTGAGTCTCCTACAACCCATGGGCCTAGTCTGAACCACCACCTGTTTTTATGAAGTTTCGTTAGAAAACAGTCATGCACATTCATTTATGGATTATGGCTGCTGCATTGGCAGGTTGAATAGTTGTGGCAGGCACTGTGTGGTAAATCGTATTTATTATCTGTTTTTTTACAGAAAAGGTTTGCTGTCCTCTTTTCTAAGCACTTGACATACAATAGCCATTTAATCCTAAAGATGGCTATGTGAGCTGGGAACTGCTGCCCCTATTTTACAGGTGGAAAAACTGAGGCATAGCATGGTCAAGAAACTTGCCAGGTCACACAGGTAGCAAGTGGAGCTGGGGTTAGAATCCAGGCAGCAGGCTGTGGAGCCAGGGCACTTAACCCCCGGGTGGTCTTGTCACCTCCTTAGACAGACAGGATCACAGTAACTGCCCTATGGACAGCCCACTGGATGCTCTCCCGGCTTGGAAACCAGGAGACCTGCGTTCTGGGGCCTGCGTGACTCCGATTGCCCTGAGCAGTTAGTCACTGCTCCTGACGGCTGTTTGCTTGTCTGGTCATAAAGCCTTGGACCCAGTTATTCCCCAGGTGCCCCACCCAGGTGCCCGGTGGTGTGACTCAGGCAGGTCCTCCCTGCCCTGCAGTTCTCAAGTCTGGCAGACGGAGGAAGCTCTCAAGGCCCTGGCTCCTCTCAGACTAGACACTGGGCTCCTATGAATGAGGCCCTCTGTGTTGTCCAATATGGTAGCTACTAGCTATGAAGTGAAGTGAAGTGAAAGTCACTCAGTAGTGTCTGACTCTTTGCAACCCCATGAGCTATACAGTTCATGAAATTCTCCAGGCCAGAATACTGGAGTGGGTTGGCCTTTCCCTTCTCCAGGGGATNATATGGTAGCTACTAGCTATGAAGTGAAGTGAAGTGAAAGTCACTCAGTAGTGTCTGACTCTTTGCAACCCCATGAGCTATACAGTTCATGAAATTCTCCAGGCCAGAATACTGGAGTGGGTTGGCCTTTCCCTTCTCCAGGGGATCTTCCCAGCCCAGGGATTGAACCCAGGTCTTCCGCATTGAGGGTGGATTCTTTACCAGCTGAGCCACAAGGGAAGCCCAGATGCTAGCTATATGTGGCTGTAAAGTGTAAATCGAATAAAGTCTGATAAAATTAAAAATCCATTTTCTTAGTCTCGCCAGCCACATTTCAGTTATGCAGTGGTCACTCGTGGTTAACCATATCAAACGGTACAATTATAGAACATTTCCATCACTGCAGGACAATGTGACCTGATACATGATGTTCTGCCATGGGATACAGCCAGACTGACCTCTGTAGCTCAAGGACAAAAATAGCCACAGGGCTGCCCAGAGAGATCCTGTTAAATCTGAGGCAGATGATGTCATTCTTCTGCTCAGAATCCCCCTCAGTTCCCACCTTAACTCAAGTATGGTAACACCATTCCCCCTAGGCCCTATGTGGCCAAGCTTGTTTTTCCCCAACCTCCTACCCCATTCCTCTGTTTTTGCTGACTCTCCTTCAGCTACCTTGGCCTCCTCTCTTGTTCCTTGGAGTTACTAGCCACAGTCCTGCCCCCAGGGCCTTTGTAAACTTTTTTTTTTTAAATGTTTATGTATTTATTTGGCTCTGCTGGGTCTTAGTTGCAGCATTGCAGGATCTTCATTGCAGCACACAGACTGGGTTGCCCAATGGCATGTGAGATCTTAGTTCCCCGACTGGGATCAAACCCGTGTCCACTTGCATTGAAAGGCGGATTCTTAACCACTGGACCACCAGGGGAGTCCGAGGGCCTTTGTACTTACTCTTCTCTATCTCTACCTTCAGTTCAGTTCAGTTCAGTCACTCAGTCATGTCCAACTCTTTGCGACCCCATGAATCGCAGCACGCCAGGCCTCCCTGTTCAACACCATCTCCTGGAGTTCACTCAGACTCGCATCCATCGAGTCAGTGATGCCATCCAGCCATCTCATCCTCTGTCGTCTCCTTCTCCTCCTGCCCCCAATCCCTTCCAGCATCAGAGTCTTTTCCAGTGAGTCAA
>SJYV01034234.1:350472-385454 GCA_006410875.1 Neotragus pygmaeus | reverse complement strand
ATGGGTGGGTGGGTGGGTGGCCTTGCCAGAAGTAGGGCCATGATGAGTCCCTGGCCTCGGAGGTTTTTGAGCACTTGGTGGAGATGTCATAGCAGCTTTGACCAGACCCCCTGGACGGTGAGCCCCTCCATTAAGAACCTTTGGCAGCAGGCCAGTTATTGGGCAGATTACCCAGATGCCTAGCTCCAGTTAGCATCCAAAATAAAAACAATGTCACACACATAGACATGAGTGGAAATAAGTCTAAGAAACCCTGAAATTGTTGTCTGCATTGTCTTATTGGTAACATCAAACTGAGTGTATATGCACGTGTCTAATAAGGCTGGCTTATGTAAAGTACCTGAAATAGAAGAGGAAGTAATATATGGTCAGGGGCTCCCCAGGTGGCTCAGTGGTAAAGAATCTGCCTGCCAGTGCAGGAGACGCAGGTTTGATCACTGGCTAACCCACTCCAGTATTCTTGCCTGGGAAATCTCATGGACAGAGAAGCCAGGTGGGTTACAGTCCCCGGGGTTGCAAAGAGTCAGACATGACTTAGTGACTAAACAGCAGCAGCCAGCGGTGTGTGGTCAACATCTCAATACTTTTTGCTAGCTTTTTCAGTTGTGAAAAAAAAAAATCATCTCTAAAGAAAATAATATTAAATCCTTAAATTCCTTAGATCTTTTTCTCAATTTTGGTGCCGCTGTGTTGGTGGTGTGCTAAATATTTACTTTGATCTGCTGGTGAGTAAGCCAGTGTTGCCTGTATCCTCAGCACCAAATTCATTTATTCACAGCTGATGCTTGCGTTCATTAATTTAACAGATTTTTATTAAGCATCCACTGTGAGTCAGGCTCTGTGCTAGAACCTGGGGACTCAGTGGTGAAGGAGAGAGATGAGGTCCCTTCGCTCATGGAGGTCACAGTCTAAGGGTGGAGGGAAAGGGTCAGAGACTATGCAGATCAACCCTTAGGGATAATGACAGGGATGTAGTAGGCTGGACACTTAGGAGACACGTGCCGGTTGGAGGAGGGAGGGAAAGCTCTTCCAGGCAGGAAGCAAGTCTGCAAACCTTCATCATCTTCAGAGCCCCAGGCCCCAGCCCAGGGTCCCACCCAGAGAGGGACCCCATACAAGGTATCAAACAGAACTGATTCCCACAGCAACTGGCAGGTTGCCTGGACCAGCTGACCCAGAAGGTCCCTTCTTTCCCAGAGTTCCCATGATTCTTTGAGGGAAGAAAAGTCCTGCAGGGAAGCCAGCACCCATCCGGCTGGGCTAGGTTTTTGGCAAGCTCGTGAGGGAGGTGGTGGCGGTTTCAGTGCCATTTGGCCTGTGCCCACATTCTGGGCACATTTGTGCCCTTCAGTAGGAGTTGGTGTCCTGCAGAAAGAGCCGCCGGGGAAGTTGGGACCTGAAGATGCTCTCTAGATATGCCTGCCTCTGCCCATGCATTCATTCATTCTTCAGATGGAGGGCTTTCTGTGAGCACGACACTGCTCTAAGCGTCAAAGAGACTAAAACTTGTTCTTAAGGACAGCATTGTTATGCCTGCCCCTGCCTCCATATCTCCTGTAGTTATCTGACCATCCTCCCACCTAAGTAACCACCTACTTGCTGAAATCTGGCTCCAGCGGCCAACAGATTCTAGACCTTCCTAGATGGGGGCACCCCAGTATCTGAGACATGCCCCCGCCTCCCAGGCAAATGGTCATCAAGGAGCCCACACACCACAGGCTTAAACGATCACAACTCAAGAGAACATCTGACATTAATGAGACATTCTTGTCCTCTCAAACGAGAAATCCAAGGCTAGGAGAGGTGATGCTACCTGCGTTTCTAAGAAGCGGTAGAACCAGGAGTCTGTCTTGGCATCAAAGCCTTGGGCAAGCTGCCATCTCTCTGGGTCTCAGGTCCCTGAAGAAAGCCAGGGCACCTCCCCCAGGTTGGCACAAGAAATTCAGTGACATCATGCTGTACAAAGTGTGTGGTCCTAGATGCATAGGATTGGAGTAGATCAGCTATAAAAATGATGCCTGTGTCCAAAGTTGTGAAACTTTTTCTTTTACTTGAAGATAGAGAACATCCAGGAGTGTCTGAAAATAAAAAAGCATTCCTCTTCAATTATGGCCATTTTGGATTTTTTTTGCGGGGGAGGGTCACACTGTGGCATGTGGGATCTTAGTTCCCTATCCAGGGATCAAACCTGTGCCCCCTGCAGTAGAAGCTCGGAGTCCTATTCCAAGAACCACCAGGGAACCGGTGGCCATTTTGAAAATAGAATTTTCCGCGAGACTGTTGTTGGGAAATGTGGACAGGATGTATACTTCCTGTGGTGTGGATGCAAGAATAATTCAATAGTTAATTTGTATGGCATTGTAGTGTCTATGAAGTGTTTTCAAATTATAGTAAAGCCTATAGCTTTGCCATGTGATAGGTTCCTAGTTTCAGCACTTCCAGCTGTGTGAGTGGCAAAACACCTAGCCTTCTGAGCCTCAGTTTCTTCATCTGTAAAATAGGACAATTCTGTTCAAAGAGTAGCTCAGAGAATTGAGTGTGGTGATGCATATTGTATACTTCAAATAGTTCAAATATTCCGAGCCAGTATTATTTATGCTGTTGGTAAATGTGTCCTTATGATCACGTTGATGAGATCATGGTATTATATCCCCTGTTCCTGAGATGAGAAACAAGTGACTCAGAAATGGTCTTTGTCTCCATTGGGGTGCCAGCTTCCAGCTCCAGCCCTGGGTCCCTGACCTCGTGGTCACTGAATATTCAGTGCATATGCCCCTTCGGATGCAAAGACCTTTGTTCTGGTTAATAACAGCCTTTTGTTGCTGGCCAGAGGGAGAAGCAGCCTCCAGCTGGGCTTGGACTCCATAGCCATCAGCCCACTCCCACCCCGCCCCTCATGTTTGCTTAGGGACCACATTACCAATGGAAGTTTGTGGAAGTCTGTCATACCCTCAGGGAGCGCGGGGGCCTGGGAGTGAAAGGTTGAGTGGGATTCGCAGGCTTATACTTGGCGACTGGCAGGGCTCCAGACGCGTGTCTGTGTCATCATCAATGGGTCAGCTGCTCTACTGTGTGAACATGCCCATCAGAGAGGTGACGATTACAGCTCTGCACCGTCAGACTCCAGCTTGGATCAAGGCTTTGGGCGGTCCCCCCTCCCAGTGCTGTGTTATCTATAGGTACATTTACGGAACCTGCTGCGTGCCGGGCTGTGCTCAGTGTTTCTATCTGCATGATCGCCTTTGATTCTCCTAAGCTGGTGCTCCTGTGATGGGTCTCGTCCTTAGCCTCAAAGCCTACAGAGTGACCCTTTGAAATGCGATCAGATCACAACATGCTTTGGCCCAGAACCCTGGGTGACTGCCCATCTGCCACATCGAAAGGTCATTAGCCCAGCCCACAGAGTCTGACCTGGTCTGGCCCAGCCACCTTTGACCCCTGCTTTACTCTTTCTGTCCCAGCTCCCTATTGTTGCTTAATAGATTGCGTCACACATGGTAGCTTAAGCCATTGTAATCTTTCTGCTAATCCTGTGCATCCGGGGCTGAACAGGCTACAGAGGAGACAGTTTGCTCCGCTGTGTGTCATGTCTGCTGGGTCTGAGCACCCAGTGGCCTTTTCATGCCCATGGCGGGGATGACCCAGAGGGCTGGGGACCCCGGCTCACTGGGTTCATAAGCCAGGACCTTGGTTCTCGCTGTCGTCCAGTTCCTTGGCTGTCTTCCTTGGAGGCTTGCAATTTCTTTCTCTCCACGTGGTTGTGCCCGCAGCACAGGTGAAATCCTTACATAGCAGCCCCAGGCTCCCAACAGCACAAGTGAAAATGTTAGCTGCTCAGTCATGTCCAATTCTTTGTGACCCCATGGTCTATAGCTCACCAGGCTTCTCTGTCCTTGGGATTCTCCAGGCAAGAATGCTGGAGTGGGTAGCCATTCCCTTCTCCAGGGGATCTTCCTGACCCAAGGGTTGAACATAGTCTCCTGCATTGCAGGCAGATTCTTTACCATCTGAGCCAGCAGAGAAAGGTAGAAAGAAGCTTCCAGGCCTTTTAAGGCTTGAGTCTGGAACTGGCAGAGTGTCACCTCTGTTGCAACTTTTGGTGAAAGCAAGTCACAGATCCAGCCCAGATTCAAGGGGAGGGGACCCCAGAGGGCTGGTGTGGCTCTTTGGGGGCCACCAACGAAAGACCCTATGAGGCTCCCATTCATTCACTCTCCCCCAGCCACCAGGCCTCTGTCCTCTTCTTCAAACACATCGCGCACACCCCTGGCTCAGGGCTTCGGCACCTGTTTCCCTCTCCCAGAATTCCCTTCACCCAGTATCCACAGGGTATACATACCACCCCTCCATTTAGCCTCAGCTTAAATGCTACCTTAGTAGAGAAACCATAGCTGACTTGATCTTATCAAAAACAATGTACCCTTCCTGTTACCTCTGTGCCCTTACCCGACTCTTTTTTTTTTTTTTGCACTCATGACTTCCTTCCGTGGGCTTCCCAGCTGGCACTAGTGGTAAAGAACCCGCCTGCCAATGTAGGAAGCACTAGAGACGTGAGTTCTATCCCTGAGTCAGGAAGATCCCCTGGAGGAGGAAATGACTACCCACTCCAATATTCTTGCCTGGGAAATCCCATGGACAGAGGAGCCTAGCGGGCTACAGTCCATGGGGTTGCAAAGAGTCAGACACAGCTGAGTGACTGAGCACGCACACACTTCCTAGCATATTTATTGCCTTTGTGTTGTCTGATCTTGCTATGCCCCTCCTTAGAAAGTAAGTGCCGTGTGCGTCAGATGTTTACTTTGTTCACTTCAGTATCCTTTGCTCCACATCTGACACATGATAGATATACTTGGTGAATGAATTCATTTTTGAGATGAGGCAACTGAAACTCAGAGAGTTTTAAGTAACTTTCCCAGAGACGCAGCTGGTAATTGACAGAGCCTGGATTCAAATCCAAGGAAGCTTTGCTGCCTGTCGGGGGAATTGCTTATTATTACAGCTGCCTCCTACCTCCTCCTTCCGTGTCCTGTCTCCATTCAGGAGGGTCTTCCCTAGTTAGGATCAGATCAGGCATAAAATCCACCCTGATGGTGGTGTTCATTCCTCACCTCTAAAAGGAAAGCTTTCCCTCCGTGGACTGCTATACAGGGTGCAGTGAAACTTGGCCTCCAGCCATGACCTGATGGAGCAGCGTGAATAGAGAGTCTTGAGTAGGCAGACCTGGCTCTGTTTGCAGCTCCGCTCCCCACCAACACTCTTTCTAAGCACAGGCAAAGTACAGACGTCATCCTCTCATCCGTCCATCAGTGAGTGTTTGTTGAACTGCTCTGAGCCAAGTATTTTACTGAATTAGTACGCTGGGTCCTGGGTTGCAATGGTGAGGAAATCATCACGGTCCCTGCCCTCCAAGAACTTAGAGTCCACGGGGCAAGATGGATGTGCTCACATAGCCATACAAATAAATACAAGGTTATAGATTGTGGTAAGTGCTGTCAAGGGCTTACTGTGTATGGGAAAATATGTAACAGTAGAAGTACAGTGAGGCAGGGATGGTTTCCTCGAGGAAGAGACTTTCAAGCAGAAGCTAAGAAGTGGAGCAGATTCTGTCCAGGAAGAGGGAACAGCATGTGCAAAGGCCCTGAGGAGGTGGGATCGGGCCCATTTTAGTGTATGAAGGATCCTAAGAAATGTAGTTTGGAGGGCAGAGGGGCCTGAGGAGCCGGACATGCAGGCAGGAGTCAGATTGTGCAGGGCTTTGAGGCCTTGGGCAAGGGGTTGGAAAACCATGAGTGACTTTGTTTTCTCATCTGTAAAATGGGGATGATAACAGTACCTGCCTCCCTACATGTGAGGGATCAGTGGTCAGTTGAGCAACTGTAGGCTGTAGGCTGGCCCGGAGCAATCATCCCCTCTCTGCCTGGTCTCCATCTCCAGCAGGTTAGCTCCGGCTTGTTCACAAAGCAGCAGCTGGTCCAGAGAGCAGCTGAAGCCGGCAAGGCCTCCTGAGGCTGGACTTAGAACTGACACAGCATCACGTTTGTTGCATTCTGTTGGTCCAGGCAGATCATAAGGCCAGTCCACATCCCATGAGTGCCTGTGAATCTCTTAACACAGTGCCTGGTGCATAGGAAATGCTCCATAAACCCTATTATTATTATTGTTGTTGTTGACGATGATATTCTTGTCACTATGCATCCCGTTTGACAAATGAAAAGCAGGTTGGGTTACTCCAAACCTCACACTTAGCAAGTGTCTGCAGCCAAACACTAGAACACAAGTATCATGTAAAGCATGTTTGCAAACACATCTGCTTAAAGTGAACCCTTTTGCAGATGATTTTATTGTCCTGAGCCTGAGTACCATCCTGGTAAATAAAATAATTAAGAAGTCCTTTGGTCAGCACCCTAGGCTTCTGACTGTCTGTGAGGTTTAGTTGGGGTCTCTGAGATCTGAGTCCTATGTGAGTTTTGGGTTTCGGCTCCCAGGTTCACTGGGGAGAATGATGGTTTTCTTCTTTCTTACCCAGAGAGCCTCTCTTTGGACTCCAGTTGCTTTTCTTCTCCACCTGTGAATTTCCTTCAAGAATTGCCAAGTTACCGCTCCATTGCTCGTAAGAGAACAACCATCCTTTCCCGGGACAAGCAAAGTGGCACTTTGCTGAAGCCAACAGACTCTTACAATTTCCAACTGGAGGGAGAAATCACTGAAGACCTTGATAACCAATCCATTCGAAAATATGCACTGAACATTTCTGAGAAGCGGAGACTAAGGTTTGTCCAGTCGCCATCTGGGGGGCATATGATGCATGTTTTGGAAAAACGGGGCTTTTTAGGCATAGAATGCATTTCCTGACAAGTTCACATAATTAAGTTTGTTACCTGGGATAAGCTAAGCAGCTTTGACAAAGATACCCACACTCATAAAATCTCAGTGTACTAGAAATTTATTTCTTGCTCACATAAAAGTCCTGGGCTGAGGTCAAGGGAAGATTTTGCAGTCACTCAGGGACCCAGGCTCTTTCTGTCTTACAGCTCTGCAGCCTCCAAAGCTGTATTGCTTTCTACAGTCACTCTGTTCCCCCTAACCCCCGTTATTCTACTCTCTGTCTCTGTAGATTTGCCATTCTGGGTATTTCATGTAGATGGAATCATATAATACTGGACCTTTTGTGTCTGACTTCTTTCACTTAGCTGCGTGTTTTTAAGGTTCATCAAAGTTGTAGCATCTGTCAGTACTTCCCTTTTATGACTGAATAATATTCTATTGTGTGACTATATCAATTTGCTTATTCATTTATCCTTTGATAGAGATTTGGGTTGTTAGCAGCTTTTGGCTACTGTGATTAGTGCTGCACTGAATATTTGTGTACAAGTTTTTGTTTGAGACCTTGTTTTCAATTCTTCTGGAGTATCTACCTAGGAGTGGAATTGCTGGGTCATATGGCAATTCTTGGTTTAACTTTTTGAGGAGCTGCCAAACTTTTGCCCTGTGGTCGCACTCTTTTGCATTCCCACCAGCAGTGTATGAGGGCTCCAGGTTTTCCACATCCTCTCGCTTGGGGCTCTATCTGATGGTGAAGTTGGGGATCCTGCCATTGTCATGCTTGTTTATTAATGCAGGGACATTCAGGAGACCCAAATGAAGTACCTGTCTGAGTGGGACCAGTGGAAACGGTATAGCAGCAAGTCTTGGAAGAGGTTCATAGAGAAGGCTCGCGAGATGACGACCCACCTGGAGCTGTGGCGGGAGGACATTCGCAGCATAGAAGGTACCACAGCCTGTGCTCCTCTGCAGGAGTAGCCTGCCCTTAGAGAAAGTACAGCTTTGTTCTCACCCACCTCCAGCTGAAATGTCATCTTTCCTTCCATGGGGAATGCAAGCAGCACACCACAGTTAGGGTCAATAGAGCCTGTGTCTTCATCACCGGGAAAATCACAAGGTGTCTTCCTGTCCCTTCTACGTGTTGCAGTTGTCCGGGAATAGCACGTATGCTCGTCTTGACTTTGAAATTACAGCAGTGATTAGACCTGCTGCTAGGTCTTGTTTTTGAATACTAATGAAAATATTCATGTATTAATCTATTGCCAATTTAGTTTGTAATATTGTGATATCATATGGACAAATAACGATGTGTATTTTGTGCATTTAAGAGTATTATTGCAAGATGGGGTTCAATAGGACTTAGATTTGAGAAGGCAATGGTAACCCACTCCAGTACTCTTGCCTGGAAAATCCCATGGATGGAGGAGCCTGGTAGGNTTCTCCAGGGGATCTTCCCTACCCAGGAATTGAACCAGGGTCTCCTGCATTGCAGGTGGATTCTTTACCAGCTGAGCTATGAATGGTGAAATATTGGAAGCTTTTCTCTTAAGATTGAGAATGAGGTTGATAATTATCACAGATTCTATTCATCATCTCAGAAGTCCTAGCCAATGTACAATCATTGGGGAAAAAATAAAAAGGGCACAATGATCAGAAAGGAAGAAATAAGTTGTCTTTTTTTTTTCCAGATGACATGATTTATTTGTAGAAAACAAATTATTAGCACTGATGTGAATTTAGCAATGTTACTAGTTGTAACAGCTGTATATAAAACTAATTGTATGTCTGTATACCAGCGTGTGTTCTTGGTCACTAAGTCATGTGCAAGTCTTTGTAACCCCATGGATTGTAGCCCATCAGACTCTTCTGTCCATGGGATTCTTCAGGCAAGAATACTGGAGTGGGTTGCCATTTCCTCCTCCAGAAGATCTTCCCAACCCAGGGACAGAACCTGCATCTCCTGCATTGGCAGGTGAATTCTTCACCACTGAGCCACCAGGTCTTCCCTATATACAGCAACAAACATTTAAAAAATAAGTTACACAATAGTATCATTATACCTAGGAATACATCTAAAGAACTGTGTGAAATAATTGTGCACAGAAAACTATAAAATGTTGTTGAGAGAAATTAACGTATATATATATATGTACCATGTTTATGGCTCAAAGGCTCAATATTATAAAGATGTCACTTGTCCTCAAACTGACCTATGTATTCTATGTAATCTCAGTCAGAATCTCAGCACATTTTGCACACATATGTATGTGTGCAAAACAAATATGCTGATTTTAATATTTATATAGAAATGCAGAGAACCAAGGATGCCTGAGGAAAAAGAGAGCTTTAAGACTTAGAGCACCATATATCAAATATTATTTTAAGTTTGCAGTGACGAGACAGTCTGGTATTGGTCCTAGGATAGACAAACAGACCAACTGAACAGAAGAGAGAATTTAGAAACAGGTCCATGAATATATTTGTTGTTGTTTAGTCACTAATTCATGTCTGACTCTTTTGTGACCCCATTACTGTAGCCCACCAGGCTCCTCTGTCCATGTATGTCCCAGGCAGGAATACTGGAATGGATTGCTATTTCCTTCTCCAGGGGATCTTCCCAAACCAGGGATTGAACCCATGTCATCTGCTTGACAAGTAGATTCTTTATCACTGAGCCGCTTGGGAAGCCTTCATAAGTATATAGTCAATTACAGAACCACTACTGCAGTTCACTAGGGAAATGTTCACCTTTTCAATAAATGGTGCTGAATTAACTAGATATCCCTATGAGAAAGTATAAATATTGACCCCTCCCTCACACCATTTCAAATTATTAATTTATAATTGATTGTAGATTTACATGTGAAAGTTTAAATCACTAGGAAATAGAGCCTTGAAGCCAACAATGGAAAATATAAAATGATTCTTCCTTCCCCCACCAAGATCCTCCAATTTCAGTTCAGTCCTCCGTGGCTGACTGAACCTGCAGTGTGTACTGGGTCAACACTCCTGGTTAGTGATTTCTGGATTTCTTTCCTCCAGGGAAATTTGGCACTGGGATTCAGTCCTACTTCTCCTTCTTACGATTTCTGGTGTTGCTGAATTTGGTGATATTTCTGATCATCTTTATGGTGGTTTTGCTCCCAGTCTTGCTCACCAGATACAAGATCACCAACAGCAGCTTTATTCTCATTCCATCTCAAGACGTGGGTGAGTGTGAGAGGCCTGGCTTGCCATGAAGAGTGTTCTTTTCATTGTGTACCTAGCTACAGTGCTTCTTTCTCTAGCGGTCTTTATAATCTAAGTCTTGGGTGACTGTATTAGGATAGGCTAGGCTGTTTGCGGAAACAAATGACCCCCTAGCACAGTGTCTAATAACCACAAAGTTTCTTTCTTATTCACACTGTGTGTCCATCGTGATTTGGCGGTGCCTTTGTTCCACGTTGTCTTCTCTCTAGAGCCCAAGCTGATGGAACAGCCTCTCTTTGGACCACTGGCAGTCACCATGTCCAGAGAAAAAAGAGTCGTGGCAAACATGTGCTGGCTCCTAATGCTTCTGCCTGGAGATGACACACATCCTTTCTACCGCATCTTATTAGCCAGTGAAGTCACTCGCCACTCCTGGATTCAGCAAGGCGTTTGGGAGAAGCAGTGAAGGGTAGAAAGTGGAATATTTAGTAAACATAATACAATCTACTCCAGTGACTTTATTTCAGGCTTTTATTTCAAGGCTTTTGTCTCCCAGAATAGTGATGCTCAGCCTGCCATTCATTAAACACTAGTAATTTGCCAGACTCTGCGGCAGCGATGGGCCTGTGTTTTCTTACTGAATGCTCAACATGTTTTGCTTCTATCACATGACTCCTTCCCCAGAAGAACTCCCTCCTAGAGTCACTTCTGTGGCCGTCAGCATTCCTCTTCTTCACATTCGTTTTTGTTTAATTCTATGACACTTAAAAATCGAATGAGAATAACGTGGAAATCCTGACTCTCTGAGTGCCTACTGTATGCCTGATGCTGAATTCTCATTTCCTAATATGTCCTTTTCGTAGATAAATATCAGCTGCTGCTGTGGGAAGACCCTGAGTTCAGTTTTAAGGCCCACCTCGGCTAGTTAGTTAGACTGTCTGAGCCTCATTTTCCTTATTTGTAGAAAGTGATGATAGACATAGTGAGACAGTTGTTTCATTATTCAGATAATACTACACTATTTAATACTTGGGTCGTTAAAAATGTTTACTATTTAGATTATAAATAAGAACAATATAAAGTATATTATTTAATATGGAAAAATTTTAAGTATAAGTAATGATTATTTAAGCCATACTCATAATTTTTAAATGAATATTAAATAAGATAATATAGTGCTTTGCCCATGGAAAGTGCTTAATAAATGGCAGCTGTTATTTATTTATTTAGTGTTATTTTTTTCTAGAAGAACTGAAAACCATTCTGTCTCACTGGGCACCACTGCCTGTTCAGTGGTCCCTTCAGCTGTGAGCAGGGCCTTGGGCAGAGAGAGGCCACCCTCTTGGAGGAAATGGAGCTGAACTCTGAGCCACGAGTCTCTGCTTTCTCTTTATTTCCTTTGACTACATCCTCCTCCCATGCATGCCTTTTTTTTTTTTTTTTAACTTACCTACTAGACTTTGTGCATTCAGGAAAGGATCAGAAGTCCCTCTCTTCCTTTTCTTACCTTCCTTCCCTTTTTCATTCTTTCAGTAAGTGTTTATTGAGTACGTGCTGTGTGCCAGCCCCTAAATCAGGTCCTCGCAGGAGCTACCACACCTGAGTCCATGTAGTGCCCTCTAGCAAAGGATAGGGGTTAGGAAGGGATCGCATGAAGAGGCGTATGAAGGATGAATTTGCCTGTGGGGAGGGGAAAGGATAGGGTACTGAGAGGCTGGGCACCAGGACACTGGAGGGGTCCCCTGAGCCTTCTGTGAAGACAGGCGAGCCCAGCAGGACAAGGAGAAGGCAGCCACTGGAGAACCTGGGGAAGCATCTTCATGCAGACGAACAGTAGCTGCAACGGTTCAGAGATGAGAATAACTCAGCATATTGGAGACATGAGAAGCCTAGCGTGACTGGTGGGCACACGTCCTGGGAAGGGCCAGATAGTCGCTATTTCAGGATTGGTAGGCCATACGGTCTCTGTTGTTACTCAGTGCTGCCATCATGGCACAAAAATGACCATGGATAGATATCCTGCACGAGCTTGGCTGTGTTCTGATAACGCAGTACTGACAAAAAGAGGCAGCTGGCCAAATCTGGCCCTCGGGCCACAGTTTGCTGACGTCTAGGCTTGAGGACAGGGTGACAGCAGTGAAGCAGCCATCTCATTCCATCTTCTGACTCTGCTCCCGAACAGAGTGGCTGTCTCCCTCCTCTTTACCTCTAGTACTGTGTTCATAAACCGTTTGAGCATCTTACATATACCTGACTCCTACTTGGCTTTTCTCCCGTTAGATGGTAAGCTTTTCAAAGGCAATAACTTCTACTTACTCATCATTTTATCTCCAACATCTACCTGATGCATAGTAACTAAGAAATGTTTGTTGAATGAATAAATAAGCACTCACATTAGAAATATAAAATAGAAAAGCTGGGATTGGCCTTGGAGAAACTGGTTCATCTCTCTTATTTTAACAAAGGGGAAACTAAGGCCCAGAGAAGGGGTAATAGATTGGATTATTTTCCCCCGTTTTTCACTCTCCTGTAATTGTGACTTGCAGAGCCTCCCAGTGTGGGCCCAGAATACTCTGACCCCATTGATATTGCATGTGGCTATGTGACTTGTTTCGTCCAGTGGAATTTTAGGTTGAGATGGCTTTATGTGGTTGGCCTTCCTTATAAGAAGAGTCATGAAGAGGGTACCCCCCAGATAGCCGTTGCATCTCCAGTCTGTCCCTCGAGTGGAGTCATTCAGAGAAGACCTCCATGTACCTGGGAGCCTGGTACCCATCCTGGCTTATCCTGAATGAGCTTCCTGTTCTCAAACTGCAGACCATGAAGGAGAAAATAAATGTTTGGAGGTTAAGTCATTAAGACTTGGAGCTATTTATTACACAGCAATAGCTGACTGATACAAAACAAGTGAATTAGTTGATCAAGCACAATGTAGTGTCACTAAAATTGGTGTTCAAAAAATTTCTTGATGAGTTTTACCTAGTTTTAAATATGTGTTTTTTTAGAGTGAAACAGCTTGTTAATTTAGAGATCTTTTAAAATTAGATATGCTTAAAATGCAATAATAATTATATCAGCCACATCTTCTAAAACATGTGCAAACATAAACTCCAAAACATAAAATACCAATACAGTCAGAAAACCTGTACTGTAGTAGACTCTTATACAAAATATATAGAAAAATGTATATCCCTAGATACTTAGAACAGTCAAAGGGGAAAATGGTACTGTACTTGGTGCACAGCCATACATAACTGTATATGACTATATGACTATATATTCATGCATATATACACAAATTATGATAAGGTTCTAAAGACAGAGGCTGTTTCCACTGATGTTCTTGTTTTTGTTTTTTACAGATATTCAATGCACAGTGTATCCAATAAGTAGTTCTGGACTCATTTACTTTTACAGTTATATCATAGACTTACTTTCTGGCACTGTAAGTATTTAACATAATTCTGGATTTGGATCCTCAGTACTGAAATAGTTTTCTGAATGTTTGCAGTAAGAGTCAAACATGAGTGTTGACACAAGTATTGGTTATAAAAACAGTATCTGCAGTGACCTTATCGGCAGGGATGAAGTTCATCCACCCCTGCTTAGATATATAGGAAGCCTGCTTTGTCACTTTCAGCCCTTGGCTTTTGCCTAATGCCTGCCACCTTCTTATTGACCTGTGACAAAATCTGAGATCCCTCATAGACAGAAGCTTCAGTGAATATAAACCCAGATAGAATGTGTTTAACTTCTCTGACATTGAAAAACCGTAACATTTTGTAGTCCTAGACCACCTGGATGAAAGCTATGACTCTTCTCCCCAGAAATTACACACACAAGCATGTGTGGTTCACACGTGCACAACCTACATGCACATGCACACGCAACTGTGCACACGCAGACACGTCCCATGAAATCTCGTAAAAGACTATTGTGATGTGTGTGCTTAGTCTCTCCTTGTCCAACTCTTTGTGACCCAGGAACTGTAGCCCACCAGGCTTCTCTGTCCGTGGGGATTCTCCAGGCAAGAGTACTGGAATGGGTTGCCATGCCCTCCTCCAGGGAATCTTCCCAACCCAGGGATCAAACCCAGGTCTCCTNAGTCTCTCCTTGTCCAACTCTTTGTGACCCAGGAACTGTAGCCCACCAGGCTTCTCTGTCCGTGGGGATTCTCCAGGCAAGAGTACTGGAATGGGTTGCCATGCCCTCCTCCAGGGAATCTTCCCAACCCAGGGATCAAACCCAGGTCTCCTGCACTGCAGGCAGATTCTTTACCGTCTGAACTACTAGGGAAGCCCTGAAAGACTATTAATCCCTTGTTAACCCTGATGCTCTGAAATGGAATTACTGTCATCCTTACTATGATAGTTCCAAAGGTTTCCTTTTCTTTTTATTCTTGACTCTCAAAAATGATTTTTTGTGTGTGCTTTCATTTTTTTAATCCCACTTTTTTTCAGCAAATAAGAGTGCCCATGAAAAGCGGCTGTCTCTGCCTTCTGGACTAGGGTTACTCAGCCTTGGACCTGATACTCCTGTGTTACAGGCTTGTCCTGTGCCCTGGGGGGCATTACAGCATCCTGCCTTCCCTCCACTCAGTGCCAGTAGCAACCCCACAGCTGTGACAACCAAATATGTCTCCAGACGTTCCCAGATGTTTCCTGGGGCACAGAATTGTCCCAGGTTGAGAACTGCTCCCTTACATGTCTTTAAAAACTGTTGTTTAGTCACTAAGTGGACACTATATAATTGTCGTTGTCTTTGGCGACCCCACGAAAAACACAACTATATTAAAATATCTTTCTGAAGGTTACTGGTATTAAAATGCCATGTCATCGAACATTTCTAAATTAACAAATAGCTTCAAATTTGCCCACTGCGTTCAGCTTTGAAAAAGTGGTTCTTACATCTCCGCTTTCATGTTCTCCTTAGAACAACTGAGAGGAATTGTCAGGTGGGTGTTAAAATGTCCACTGTGCAAATTGGAAAGCTGAAACTTCCAAAGTATAGAAGCAGAGAGGCAAGCCAGTGACTCACCCGAGGTAAATGCTGGTGAGATCACATCCCAGAACAGTGGTTAGTCCCATTTGGTTTGGTCATATCCCACAAGTGAAGTTTCTCCTTGTGGAGCTCTGCACACCGTGATCATCTTCACCATAGAAAAGATTGTATAGGAGACTTAGATGCACTTGATCATAAACGTTCAGTAAATTACGCATGATGAAAAGTAGCCCTGCCCCAAAGAATGAAGTTTCTTTAGTGATGAGAATGTTCTGAATCTATGCTGTGAAATTCGACAGCCACTAACTTTTAAGTACTTGAGTTACATGGCTACTGTGACCAAGAAAGTGAATTTTAATTTTATTGTTCATTTCAATTTCAATTTATTTGTTTTCGATAGGTGTTTTAAAAACCACTCGGCACACATTACAGAATGGCCATCGCGTACATTCCCTGTGATGTCACGGTTCTCACCTATGCAAGCAAGTCGCAGACTTACACATAGTTTTCATGTGTTTTTAACACTTCTGTTCATGTTTGTGGCGTGAGCAGAGCACCCACTCACGCCACAGGATGTTCTGTGTAGTAAGCAAATGCTACTTGAACATATTTCTTACAAGTGTTTTTTAACATTTCTATATGTATTACAAAACAACTGTCACATCCACTCGTGGAAATACTGGGATTCATTTCTCCATGTGTGTTGCAAGTCTGTAGCAGTCTTACAAACTTCTCTCACACTGACTTTTAAAAACTTTTCTACATGCATTACAGAATTGACATCCCATGCATTGACTAAAATAAAAGTATTCTGAACATATTGAGCATGTAACACTTTGACAACCATCTTTTGTCCTGTGGTTTTAAAATCTTCACAAATATAGTAGAGTATGCCTGTCACATTTAGTCACTAAAAAACACAGTCTTCAACATAGCAAGTAAGTAGCATTCTTAACATCTTGTGTGTGTGTTTTTTAAAAATTAAGATCTGATTGACATATAGTGTGATATACACTTGAGAACGTGCAACCTTTTGATACAATTTATGTCTTATAATATGATGACTACAGTAGTTTTAGCTAATAACCTTTATCGTGTCACATGTAAGTTTAAATTTAAATAGGCCCAGGAGGGAGCTGGCCACAGAGATTAATCAGTGGCTTGTCTTTGCCGAAAACAATTGAGCCAAGCTCATGATCACACCTGAGAAATTGTTTTCTGGGCCCGGTGGACCTTTGTCCTCTTATGCTACTTGATTGAGGACAGTCCTGATACCAACCCAGGGCAATAAAGACAGGCTTTGTGTAGTTGGGCAAGTTTTATGGCCTGTGTGCCCCAGAGTTACAAAAAAAAAGATGGAGTCTTGCGTTTCTACATCTTTTATTTTCCTATTAAAAATTTACTTAACTATTCAGTATAAGAATACATGGTTTTCATAAGAAATATAAGACTTAATGAGTGAAAAATAAAATTACTTCTTCCCAGAGACCACTAATCCCTTCACACCATGGTTCATCGCTTTCTCCACCTTTCTTATACACTTATATGGGCTTCTTAATATTCTACAATATGGATTTTTCATGATCTAGCCAGTCCCTGACTGATGAACATTCAGATTGTTTCCATTTTCCCCTTTTTAAATAATACTGTAGTGAACATCTAGTTGCTACGTATACTATTTCTGTTCTCTGTATATTTCCTTCTTCACTCTCCTAGAATGTTCTATCCTTGCTATTCAAGGAGGAGTCTGAGGTGAACTCATTTATTCCCACTGAAAGAATCATGGACTTTTCTCTGCTGTATTTTCTCATAGGGTTCCTTTGGGCTTGGTGGGGGGGTGTTGTTTTGTTTTCTCTGAGAATAGCTTTATTGAGGTACAAGTCACATATTGTACAATTCACCCATTTAAAGTGTACAATTCAGTGGTTTTTAGTATATTCATAGAGTTACGCAGCCATTACAACGATCAATTTTAGAATATTTTTATCACCTCAAAAAGAAACCTGTACCCATTGTCACCTACCAATTCCGCTAATCAATGCTAAGCAACCATTAATCTACTTTCTGTCTCTATGAAATGCTTATTCATGACATTTCTTTTAGGTGGAATCGTGTAATACCAGATCTTTTGTCTCTAACTTCTTGGCATATTTTTAAAGTTCATGCATGTTGGAGCATCTCTTAGTCTTGGATTCCTTGTTGTGGCCAAGTAAGAGGACATTGTGTGGAAATACTGCATTTTGTTTATACAGTCATAATGGACATCAGGATGGTTTTCACCTTTTCTCTGTTATGAATAATGATGCTAAAAATATTCATGTTCGAGATTTTGTGTGCACATATCTTCTCACTTCCTTGAGGAGTGGAAATCACCGGGTCAGATGTTTAAACTTTTTGAGGGACTGCCAAACTTTTCCACAGTGGCTGTATGCTTTGCATCCTCACTAGCACTGAATAAGTCTTCTGATGTGTCTACTACATCCTTGCCAGCACTCGCTGTTACCTGGCCTTTCCACTGTAGTCACCCTAGTCTGTGTGTGGTGGAATTTCTTTGTGGTTTGATTTACATTTCCCTAATGAATAATGTTGATCATCTTTTCATGTGCTTATTGGTCTTTTGTGTATCTTCTTAGAATAAATGTTTGGATTCTTTTTTTAGTTTTAATTGGATTATCTGTGTCTTTATTGTTGAGTTATAAGAGGTTTTTTTTCAGTATTCTAGAAGTGCTGTGCTCAGTCACTCAGTCATGGCTGACTCTTTGACACCACATGGACTGTAGCCCTCCAGGCTCCTCTGTCCATAGAATTTTCCAGGCAAGAATACTGGAGTGGGTTGCCATTTCCTTCTCCAAATATTATAGATACAAATACTTTATCATGTATATGATTTATAAATATTTTCTCCCCTTCTCTGGGTTGTCTTCTCACTTTCTTGATAGTGTCCTTAGAAGCACAAAAGTATTTTATTTTTTATGAAGTCCAGTTTCTTTTTTCTGTTATTGCTGGTGCTTTTGGTGTCATATCTAATAATCCATTGCCGGATTCAAAATCATGTGGGTTTAACTCTCTATCCTCTTCTAAGAGTTTTATAGCTTTAGTTTTTACACTTGGGCCTGCGGTCTATTCTAGGTTAAAATGTATATATAGGGTAAGGTAGGGGCTCCACTGTATTTAATTTTTTGCATGTGGCTATCCACAGAGGAGCCTGGCAGATCGCAAAGAGGTGGGCGTGACTGAACAACCGCGCATGCGCGCACGTCCAGTTGTCTCAGCAGTGTTTCTCTTTCCCCCGTATCAAAAATCAGCTGACCGTGGATGGATGGGTTTTATTTTTGGACTCAATTCTATTTCATTTACCTATACGTCTATTCTTACCCTAGTATCACGTTGTTTTGGTTAGTGTTGTTTTGTTGTAAGTTTTGAAATTGGGATATGTTAGTCTTACAACTTTATTTTTCTTATTCAAGATTATTTTGGCTATTCTGAGACCCCTGAAATTCTATATGAATTTTAGGATTATCTTAGCAGTTTCTCATAGAAGCCAGCTGGGATTCCGATAGCGATGTGTTGGTTCTGAAGACCAGTTTGGGGAGTGTTGCCATGGATCTCATGATCCATGAACAAGGGATGTTTTCCCATTTACTTAGTTCTTGTTTAATTTTTAAAACAATATTTTATGGTTTTAAGAATATAAGGTTTATACTTGATTTGTTAAATCTGTTCCTAAGGATGTTATTATTATTTTTTTTTTTGCTGTTATTGCACATGGGNCAATCAAAGAATGGGCCAAAGAACTAAGCAAACATTTCTCCAAAGAAGACATACAGATGGTTAACAAACACAGGAAAAGATGCTGAACATCACTCATTATCAGAGAAATGCAAATCAAAACTACAATGAGGTACCATCTCATGCTGGTCAGAATGGCTGCTATCAAAAAATCTACAAACAATAAATGTTGGAGAGGGTGTGGAGAAAAGGGAATCGTCTTATACTGTTGGTGAGAATACAAACAGCCACTATGATACAGCCACTATGGAGAACAGTATGGAGATTCCTTAAAAACCTGGAAATAGGATATGACCCAGCAACCCCACTGCTGGGCATACAGTAGACCAAGGAGACCAGAATTGAAAGAGACACATGTACCCCAATGTTCATTGCAGCACTGTTTGCAATAGCCAGAACATGGAAGCAACTTAGATGTCCATCAGCAGACAAATGGATAAGAAAGCTGTGGCACATATACACAATGGAATATTACTCAGCTATTAAAAAGAATGCATTTGAATCAGTTTTAGTGAGGTGGATGAAACTGGAGCCTATTATACAAAGTGAAGTAAGCCAGAAAAAAAAAAAAACACCAATACAGTATACTAATGCATATATATGGAATTTAGAAAGACGGTAACGATGACCCTATATGCAAGACAGCAAAAGAGACACAGATATAAAGAACAGACTTTTGGACTCTGTGGGAAAAGGCAAGGGTAGGATGATTTGAGAGAACAGCGTTGAAACATGTATATTACCATATGTGAAATACAGCACCAGTCCAAATTCAATGCGTGAAACAGGGCACTCAAAGCCAGTGTACTGGGACACCCTGAGGGATGGGATGGGGAGGGAGGTGAGAGGAAGGTTCAGGATGAGGGACACATGTACACCCATGGCTGATTCATGTGAATGTAGAGCAAAACCCACTACAATATTGTAATTAGCCTCCAATTAAAATAAATAAAATAACTTTAAAAAATGGTCTTTTAGCTAATTTACATTTTCTTTGTTATTAAATTTAAAATTTTCACATAGTCAAAACTCTTGTCAATGTTTTCCTTTATCATTATGGTTTTTGCATCCTGTTTAAGACTCGTAGCATCCCAGAGGGTAAAACATTCTCCTTTGCTTTCTTTGCAGACAAGACCATCTAGAGATGTTGCCATCAGAGAGGATGCAAGAGCCACAGAAGCCCACTGTTCTTTCTCCTTCTGCAGTGGTCACATCACTATGCCATGCTTCCTAGAATGCCTGGACAGACTTCATAAAAAACAATCACCATGACTTTCAAAAATCAGGCATTACCTCCATCATGATTGATCCTGACTGTATTTAGTTTGGAATTGAACAGAAATGGTTTTGTTTTGGTGGAAATTTGAGAGGGACATTTTACTTAGATTTACACAGAAGATAAGAGGCTTTAAACAACTTGAAGACACACATATCTCTCCATCAAGATCAGTTAAAATGACTTAAAAACATTTGAATCTTTATTTTTAAGAAAAAAATTTCATCAAATTTTTTGTTTTCATTTTATTCCCTTAAGTTCTGAAATTGTTTGTATACTCAATAGCTGGAAATAGTAATTTCACCACTGCCATCGTAATTAAATATAATATGATAATCACTCACATTATGAATCACTGTTTTAATGAATGATGATTCTATTGCTCATTATTATGGCGGTTGTTATGATTATTATTGGGGATTATGGACTCTTTGGAAATGGCAAATTCTCTCCTAAAATGATTGCTATAAATAATGACAAAGATGCCAATAATAACAACAGATTTCTAGTTTGGGGGACACATAATGACTTTATAGGTGAAATTCCTTAAAAGTGAACCTAGCATTTTTTAAATAGAAGTTAAGGTAATAAAATGTGAATAGGCCAATAGCAGTGTGATGTTTCCTAGCATCAAAGATCCTATACACTAAAGCAAAAGTACAGAAAGTTCTTAAACTTAAACATTAATTTATCAAATGTCTAGTCATGATAAGTGATATAAAGAGTTAAAAACAATCAAAAGCATCCTATTTCAAATATCTTATGTTACAGTGATATAGGTTAAATGCAAAAAAAAAAAGATGCAAAAGAGTACAGCATGACTGGTGATATGAGAGACTGACTATAAACTCCAATGAAAACATATCAAGTGGCATCTAGAAAACAAGGCCTTTTAGGTCAATACCCTCATCCATCCCCATCCTCCTGGGAAATTATGCATGTTCTCTGTGACCTGTGTGGGATAATATAGACTTTTAAACTTTAATTTATTTCAGATGTGACTAATAGCAATATAATTTCCTTGAAAATTCTGCCCAAGGTTCCATCCATATTTTGCCATTAAAAAAAATACTACTCTTATTATTAATAATCGTAATAGTAATAATAATAAACATGTATAAAAAGATACATGACAAAATAAACATACTTTACTGAAAATGTACCTCAGTTGTCCTGGTTCAAGTTCAAAATATTGTAATGATTAATACTACAGATAAAGCACCTATTTTTATTTAGATTTACACAGAAAATGAAAAAACACTAGAAAAAAGATGAAAAGTGCTCCAGTACCATATATGAAGTATAAAACATTCAAATTAAGTAGACTATGCACTTAGAAACAATGAATGTTATCAGAACACTCCAAGTGTTTGAACGTATGCGAGTGTGCTCGCTCAGTCGTGTCCCACTTTGTGACCCTATGGATCAGAGCCCCCCATGTTCCTCTGTCCATGGGCTTTGCCAGGCAAGAATACTGGAGAGGGTTGCCATTTCTTCCTTCCAAAGTTTTTGAATACCAAGTGGCATAAAGAAGTCGCCCACCAAAGAAGAATAGTTTATACTATCATCACGCTTGAGGTTTACACGATCTGACTGATAACCCTCTAAGACCGGTATGGTATTTGGTATTACACTCCCCATTTGTGGATGACGACATTGAGATCTAGTCCCAGCATCTGACCTAAGGAGAACTAACACATGGGTGGCTAACTGTTGGTCCACTGTCCTCCCAACATAGTGATCGTGTTAGTCACAGCTCTCCAGATAAGCAGAACCAATAGGATACATACTTTTAGATAGGAATTCTGAGATGTATAATGAAGATATAGTTTAATAATAAAATTGGCCACATAATGGATGGATTTTGGAAGCATAGGATGACATTTTATGTGAGAGCTGAGTGAAGGTAGCAAGGCAAATAGGCCAGGGCCACTACTGTGAAGGGCATTCGAGAAGGTTCCAAAGTGGGGGAAAATCTTGTACTTTCATGAGAATTTTTTAAAAAGCCAGTGCAATTATTTTCTCCCATTCAGAAGGCTGTCTTTTCACCTTGCTTATCGTTTCCTTTGTTGTGCAGAAGCTTTTAATTTTAACTGGATCCCATTTGTTTATTTTTGCTTTTATTTCCTATATCCTGGGAGGTGGATCATAGAGGATCCTGCTGTGATTTATGTCAGAGAGTGTTTTGCCTATGTTCTCCTCTAGGAGTTTTATAGTTTCTGGTCAAATAATAGCAAATGAAGCAACTGACAAACAACTAATCTAAAAAATATACAAGCAACTTATGCAGGTTAATTCCAGAAAAATAAATGACCCAATCAAAAAATGGGCCAAAGAACTAAATAGACACTTCTCCAAAGAAGACATACGGATGACTAACAAACACATGAAAAGATGCTCAACATCACTCATTATTAGAGAAATGCAAATCAAGNGTCCTTCCAATGAATATTCAGGGTTGATTTCCTTTAGGATTGACTGGTTCGATCTCCTTGCAGTCCAAGGAACTCTCAGGAGTCTTCTCCAACACTACTGTTGGAAAACATCAAATCTTTGGCACTCAGCTTCGTTGTGGTCCAACTCTCACATCCCTACATGACTACTGGAAAAACCATAGCTTTGATTACATGGATCTTTGTCAGCAAAATAATCTCTCTGCTTTAAGTCCTCTTAACTTTCAAAGATGCCATCTTGACATCATCTTCTACTGCCACTCCCTTACATGGTAACCACCTTCTTGTACCTAGGTGGCTACTCCTAACTGTCCCCTCTGTTCCTACTTTTGTTCTCTCTACTGTATAATCTGCACATGGTCATCATGGGAACCATTGTAAAAGACAAACTAGATCATGGCACCTTCCTTGAGGAAACTCTTCAATGGCCCCACATTTCCCTCAGAATAAAATTCAAACTTACTGCCTTCATTTAGAAGACCCTTCATAAACTGATCACTTCTTTCCTTGTAGCTCCATCTCAGGTTTTTCTCTTTAATATTCAAAGAAGTATCTATAATGAACTTACTAAAGTTCCTTCGTCTTGTCTTTTCTGGCTTCACAGCTTGGCACAGGCTCTTTTCTCCTTCTTCACTGCCCCAATCTGTCTCCCCTTACGGATAACACTTCGTTAATCTTTCCGGTGATAGTTCTACAGTAGGCGTTCACATCTCGAACTCAGGCTGTGCTTGAGTAGGAATTCTAACATTTCATACTGAGTGCATATAAGATAGTTGTTTAACCTCCCTAATTAACAGTCACCTCATCTTTAAAATGAGGATAATAGAAATACTCATCTCAGAGAACTACATAAAATTTAAATGAAATAATGGTTATAAAGTGGTTGACACACTACCCAGCACATGTTAACTGTCAATAAATGTTATTATTCACATGTTCTTGGAAAGGTTCCACTGATCCCAGAAATGTTTTTGGTCAGTATTCTAAGTATTCTTACATGCTCTGTATTGCTCCTACCACTGACCTCACTATGTAGAATGACTAAGTCTTCTATCTTTTTTTATTTTCCACTATGTGGAAGCCTCTGAGGGTCAGGACCATGTCCATTTTACTTAATCCTGAAGTCCTGACGTCCGGCACAGAGACATGCCAGTAATAGTACCAGTTAAATATTAGCTCAATAAAGGAGCAGAGGCTTCAGAATTAAAAAGAAACCATTGCAACTGCATGGACTGTGCACTTCTCAAATTTTTTTGCTACTTCTGGAAATAATAACCAGTGTGTGTGTCTTTGTGTGTGTATTAATTAAATCATTCAGTAATAATCTTTAAAATTTATGTTTGAGATGCTAGTTTGTGTTATATGCATTTTAGTAAATGTAAAGTGTAAATAATTACATAAATTTTTGACAGAATGCTAAATGGACATATAAAAGAAACATCAAATTTTAATCTGAGGAACTCTGATATATTTTAAAATATTGGTGTCATATCATTAATTTCAACAGTGAACTATACAGAGCATTGTGTTTATTTTACAAAGGCTGTTTGGAAAGCTGCAAAATTCTACTGATGATGCTACAAAGACACTACAAATTTCAGTTGGTAATCCACCTTAAATGTAAGGCAGATCTTTGTCCCTGGATCTATTTCTTAACCAAATCACCTTCAAAACCCTGTATATATAAGATCCCTGAGCTTTTGTAATCTAAGGGTTGGTGTCAACTGTATTAACTGGATAAAAGTTGCTCAGATGAGAAACTCTAAATCTTGAAATACCGAGGAGATGAAAGGCTTGAAAAATAGACTATTCTTTTCTAGGATGAAATACATAGCAATGTGTATCTAAGCAGTAAATGGATCCTTTAAGAAAGAAAATAAGGCACATGTCTTTTGGAACATAATGTGGAAAATGTTTGTATAGCTTGATCCAGTATTCCTCCCTCTGGAAATTCACTTTAAGAAATATTCTGAAAGGAGAAAAAAGATAAATGCATTAAGAAGTTTATTGTATTATTTCTCAAAATAGAGAGGAAAAACTAGAAGCTATATTCAAAATGAGGAAAGAGTTTGGTGTATTAAGACAGATCATGTGTACCCCTTAAAATGAAAACTATGATCATATCATAAGCATTTTATGTTGCTATATAATATCAAATAAAAGCATACTGATTTCAATTATGTGGAAATAATACATGCATAACATTTTATTGAACTTCACAGGTATTGGGGTTTTTGCAAACTGAATGTCTCTCACTAACCCTGTGTGGTGGTCAGTATTTTATAGCAGTAAAGTATTTTAAATTAAGTGTGTACATTGTTTTTTAAGACATAATGCTATGGCACACTTAATACAGACTATGGTATACTATAAGCATAATTTTTCTATACACTAGGAAACCAAATATTTTGTGTGGCTCATTTTATTACTATATTTGCTTTATTGCTATATTGCTTTATTGCAATGGTCTGGAACTGAACTCACAATATCTCAAAGGTTTGATTGTATGTTCATATTGAAGAATAGATGAGAATATGGCTAGGCAATAATTTATAAGAGTTGTATAGTTGCAAAGTCACTTTTTAATAAATTCTGGGAAACATGTATATTTATTATAATATCTGTCCATTTTTAAAGTTTCCATTACTCAGCCATTAAAAAGAATACATTTGAATCAGTTCTAATGAGGTGGACGAAACTGGAGCTTATTATACAGAGTGAAGTAAGCCAGAAAGAAAAACACCAATATAGTATACTAAACTATAGTATACCATAACACATATATACGGAATTTAGAAAGATGGTAATGATAATCCTGTATGTGAGACAGCAAAAGAGACACAGATGTA
The DNA here is from genome assembly GCA_006410875.1 of Neotragus pygmaeus. Lineage (NCBI taxonomy): Eukaryota > Metazoa > Chordata > Mammalia > Artiodactyla > Bovidae > Neotragus > Neotragus pygmaeus. The sequence continues at coordinate 360,075 of SJYV01034234.1, read as the reverse complement.
TAGAACNACAACCTAGATGTCCATCAGCAAATAAATGGATAAGAAAGCTGTGGTACATATACACAATGGCGTATTACTCAGCCATTGAAAAGAATACATTTGAATCAGTTCTAATGAGGTGGATGAAACCGGAGCCTATTACGCAGAGTGAAGTAAGCCAGAAAAAAAACACCAATACAGTATACTAACACATATATATGGAATTTAGAAAGATGGTAATGATAACCCTGTATGTGAGACAGCAAAAGAGACACAGATGTTTAGAACGGACTTTTGGACTCTGTGGGAGAGGGAGAGGGTGGGATGATTTGGGAGAATGGCATTGAAACATGTATACTATCATGTAAGAAATGAATCACCAGTCTGTGTTCAATACAGGATACAGAATGCTTGGGGCTGGTGCACGGTGATGATCCAGAGAGATGATATGGGGAGGGTGGTGGGAGGGGGATTCAGGATTGGGAACTCATGTACACCCGTGGCTGATTCATGTCAATGTATGGCAAAACCAATACAGTATTGTAAAGTAAAATAAAGTAAAAATTAAAAATAAAATAAAAGAAAACAAAACAAAAACCAGTGCAATTGGGGTTGGGAACAAAATAGTCTCGAGGGTGCACAGAGGAATCCTCAGAACTTTGTAGAATCCAAAATTAATCTGAAATGAAGAAGGGGCCCCAGAAAGTCTTATACTGGGGAGTTACATGCTCCAATGTGCATTTCAAAATATCACTTTTCTTTGTCAGCTAGAGAGCTGGTGAGTAAATCTCCTGTCCTTGGTTTCTATAAATCTATGAGTATTTCTCCTAGAGACACAGTTCCAGTGGTTATACATTCCTTATGGAGTTTACCCACTTTCTTTGATTTAAAAGACTAATGTCTCTGAGTACAAGGACTAACTGATAACTGCTTTCAAATCTCTTCAGCCTCTGATAGTAAAGTTGAGAGCCTAAAATAGATGTTTATAATTCTTCATGATATTTAATCCATTAGAATAAATTAAAAATGCATATGTTTAAACATAGGCGTGTGCACACACACAGACCAGGAAGTCTGAGGTCCTTGGCTGCGCTTCTAGGAGGTTCTTTAGAGGGATCCCAAGCAGGCAGGGCAGACACAGGGCTGGGGGCAATTTTATGGTCCAGGCTGAATCTTCTCCAGTGAAATTTCCACCCTTGTTTTATAGATTCAACTTTACTCCATGTTAAGATAAGCATCTGAAAAGAATGGAAACACCTGCCCTTGTCTGAGGCCCACATTCTCGGGGCTGTAACTCTAGCCGTAAAGCTTTAAAGAATGAGGCTCTCCCCTGTCAGACAGGCCTCTTCGAAAGTTCATACAGCACATTGCTTTTACCTGAAAATGTCCTTTTTGTTAAAAAACAAACAAACAAACAAAAACCTTAGTTTGGAATTTTAAAACTGCAAAAACTATTCTAAGCTGAATACATTAAAGAGAAACCCAGTTAATGAGGTATTTGAGATATGGAGAAATAATTGAGATATTTCATTCTACTTCATTACTAAGAAGAAAGAGGCAAATTATATAGCCTGGGCTCAAGGACACTGCCAATACTCTGTAAGAATTAGTGTTGAGACTGATAACAAGAGGCACATAAAGGACAAATCTTTTGTAAATATTAAATGTGAATCCTAGGTACACTGTAGTTACAAATGTGGACTAATACATTTTTTAAATTAATTTTTATTGGTGTAGAGTTGCTTTGTAATGTTGCTTTAGTAAACACAGCAAGTTAGACTAATGCATCTTAGAAGGACTCTTCCCAAGGATAAAGATTTGCCAATGAAGTTTGAATATATCAATAAATTCAGTTAACTGGAAGAAATATCATACACTCAAGAATTTTGATTAATTGATGGTCTGCTATCATTAAATTCTGGTGTACTAATATTAAATGTAAAAATCATAATCATGTATCATTTACTGAATATTCTGGAATGGGTAAATAATTACATGTGACTTCCCTGGTGGCTTAGACGGTAAAACATCTGCCTGCAATGCGGGAGACCCAGGTTCGATCCCTGGATTGGGAAGATCCCCTGGAGAAGGAAATGGCAATCCACTCCAGTACTATTGCCTGGAAAATCCCATGGACAGAGGAGCCTGGCAGGCTACAGTCTATGGGGTCGCAAAAAGTTGGATACGACTGAGCGACTTCACTTCACTAAACTAAACTAAATAGAATTATGCAGTCAGAAAGAACAGCCTTTTCCAAATACATGAAAGACCAAAGCTTTATTGCCATAACTTTTCTAATTATCTTGTAACCAAATTTTTGAATATACTTGAGTGGTATATGTTTTTAAACTATGGCATTAACAGAATTATTTAAATAATCTCTAAAATTCATTGCAACATGATTTAGTAATAGATTTTGTATGAATCTCAGAGGAAAAAAATAGCCTCAGCATATTTCCTCAGAAATGTCTTGAATGAATCAGACATAAAACAATTTATTTCTGGTTCTGGATAACAAAAGTTTAGCCACACACATTATGCTATGCACATTCCAGAAAGCACTACTTTTTTCGCAAAAACATACATCAGGAGTTTTTTTGTGTTTTTTTTTAGATCTGAAACCCAGGGAATATTGAAAAAAATCCCAGCAACTAGAAGAAAGCCAATAGATGAAACATACTTTTAACTGATTGTTATTGCGAATGGGAAATGTTTCCCAGTGTTCACACTAGGTGTGACCAGCAGGAAAATCCTATCCATCTGCCCTATACGTACCTCATTAGTGCTCAGGAGTTTGATGAATAATTGGGATGACTCCATAAGTTAAATAAATGACCTTAAAGTTACCATTATTGCCAAAAATATTTCTTCCTGCAGCTTTGCTAAAATTTCATAAGCTGGCTTCCCTGGTGATTCAGTCAGTAAAGAATCCACCTACAGTCACTTACAATGTAGGAACCATGGGTTTGATCCCTGGGTCAGGCAGATCCCCTGAGGCAGGAAATGGCAACCCACTCCAGTATGCTTGCCTGGGAAATCACATGGACAGAGAAGCCTGGCAGGCTACAGTCCATGGGGTGGCAAGAGTGGGACACAACTTGGTGACTAAACTACCACCACCACATAATGCGTTTGGTTAGGAGACCCAATGCTCCTGAAGTTCCCTGTGATGTCACTGGTCTCTGCTTTCTAAGGGCTTGAGGGCAAGGGGAGGGTGCAGTACCCATAGGAGTTTTGGATTTGTATCATAATGGGCACTAGAATGCATTTTCTCATTTCTCTGGTCCTTGTAACCTGTCTAGCAATGGCCACACATATTTGAAAGGATTTTTGGTCAAAATAACACGGTACTTCACTAGAGAAGGTCTACATCATACTTGTTTTGTGTTACCTGTAGAACAGAGTCTTTACATGTGAAGGTACTCAGCATGCATTTGTTGAAAACTCACTAATTTTCTTTCTTTCTCTTCCATCTATTGCAGACTTTAGCCTCCATCTCAGAATGATGTTGACAGATACTTAGCCAAATTGCTAAAGACTCAAAGTCAGATATTTCACTTTATTTCTGTTGTTAAAAGACCCATTTCTAGGACCACAGGCAGGCTGGTTCTTTGCCCATCTTTGTGAATTTGTGCTTACACTGATTCACAAAAACTGGAATGTAGCCTATTCTAGTGATGGCCACCTGTGCCATAGGAACTGTCCCTGACCTCTCACTCAAGGCAAATGCCCAAGGCCACTGGGAGCTTCTGAACTCTCAATACAACACCCTAGGCAACCAATGCACCATGGGCGTTGACACAAGGTGACCATCCACCTTATTGTGATTTGCATACATGATAAAGTCTTGATTATTATAAATAAAGCTGCTTTTTAAATTTCTTACTTAGTTTTATTTTTAATCGGAGTATAGTTGCTTTACAATATTGTGTTAGTTTCTGCAATACATCAGCATGAATCAATCACAGGTATCCATATGTCCTCTCCCTTGTGAACCTCCCTCTCACCTCCCACTAAATTCACTTTTGGTCTAAAAGTGAATTAAACAGTGCAAGTTGATGTTTTGACATGTATTTATCCTGGTAACACTCAGCCTTGATTTTTGATTCATAAGCTTCTGGTCTTCCTCTTCGAGCTGCTCTCTGAGGGGCATCTGGGTGTCAGGGGGGTGGGTTGACTTATGCGATACATGGTGGATGGTCTTTGGAGGCCCCTTCCATTGGTTCTTCAATATTCTTTGTATCCAGAGGCCCTGGTCCTGTTGGCACCCTAGTCTGAAGTCTGTGACTGGTAGACTGTGGTCAGTTGTTCTGGCTCAGCTAATACTCTGAGGGGTCATCATTCATCTCCTCCCAATGGATGTTCCGGTCTCCTCTTTGCTTGCAGTGGCTGTGGAACATCATGCCTCTTTCGCATCCTTCATTCTGTCCCACACCCAGCAGTCCCCCACTGCAGGCTATGGGAAGCTTGAAGGTACTGATGGGGGATCTGTCTGTCTGATCAGTCTGATCCTGCTGTTCCACTCTATCTGGGATAGAATGCAGCATGTTGGGATAGGGATTTTTGAGCACTGACCCTCAAAAATCATGAATGAAGAATCTGGGGATGCAGTTTCCCCTTCTGCCCTCTGAATTACTCTAATTTATTTTAGCTTATCTGAGTTAAACCTGGAAAAGAGGAATATTGAGACATATATCCCTACTCCATCATTTTTTATCTCTGGCTTCCTAAACATTCCAGGGAAGAGAAGAGACAGGCTTTCTTCTCCTGACACAGAATCTTGGCGGTAGGGCCTAGGAATCTGTAGTTTAACAAGCTCTCCGGGTAATTCTAATGTAGCTAATGTTTGAGAATGACTAATTAAGTCATCTCCTCCTTCTTCCTTAATCCATCATGACTAGGCATTAATGGAAAATAGGTAATTCTTTCTCCATAAAGAGAAATTTATGATAAGAGTCATCTATGATTAACCCTTGACATGTGAAAAGGGAAAGAAAGACTACCTTGAATAACCTCGTCTTTTGAGGGTTGGAGCTCAGTTCTGAGTTAATTCTGCAACAAATTCTAATCTCGCTCTTTCCCTAACTTTTCTCTCATCCTCCCAACCAAGAGAATACTTTGAGTCAGTGAGTAAGAAAGTCATGATCTTCAAAAGGAAATAAGAAAAGCACATTTATTTTTGTCTTAGCTATTTAGCTTTTAGAATATGCAATAAATTATGTACAGCATCCAATGTGAACCATGTGCTTTAAATCACATTATTAGAACATACTTGGTGGCAACTTGGCCAGGTACCATTAAGGTGAGCATTTCTATCAAAGACAACATCTTGGTACTTAGGGGCCCTGTTTTACAACCCATACTATTTGTATTCCCATCTGTGGACTCATCTGCCCATTGTCTGCTTGTGGACTCTTGTTACTAATTACAAAGGGTTCTGGGTGTTCCACCTGCCATGACTCATAGTACACATCCTCTTCAATGGCATAATAAGGTCTGCCTTCCTCCTTGGCACCGTTTTGAGAGACATTAAGGGCTGTGACTCATCCTCCAAACCCATCTTCTCTGGTGCTCTCCTTATACTGATGAACTTGAAAGCAGGGGTTACTGCTCCCAACTTTTTGGTGGGTTCAGTTCAGTTCAGTCACTCAGTTGTGTCCGACTCTTTGTGACCCCATGATTCACAGGACTCCAGCCCTCAATGTCGATCACAAACTCCCGGAGATCATCCAAACTCACGTCCACCAAGCCGGTGATGCTATCCAGCCATCTCATCCTCTGTCGTCCCCTTCTCCTCCTGCCCCCAAACCCTCCCAGCATCAGAGTCTTTTCCAATGAGTCAACCCTTCACATGAGGTGGCCAAAGTATTGAAGTTTCAGCTTTAAAATAAGTCCTTCCAATGAACACCCAGGACTGATCTCCTTCAGAATGGACTGGTTGGATCTCCTGGCAGTCCAAGGGACTCTCAAGAGTCTTCTCCAATACCACAGTTCAAAAGCATCAGTTCTTTGGTGCTCAGCTTTCTTCACAGTCCAACTCTCACATCCATACATGACCATTGGAAAAACCATAGCCTTGACTAGACGGACATTGTTGGCAAACTAATGTCTCTGCTTCTCAATATGCTATCTAGGTTGGTCATACCTTTCCGTCCAAGGAGGAAGCGTCTTCTAATTTCATGTCTGTAGTCACCATCTGCAGTGATTTTGGAGCCCCCAGAAATAAAGTCTGACACTGTTTCCCCTGTTCCCCCATCTATTTCCCATGAAGTGATGGGACCCGATGCCATGATCTTCGTTTTCTGAATGTTGAGCTTTAAGCCAACTTTTTCATTTTCTTCTTTCACTTTCATCAAGAGGCTTTCTAGTTCCTCTTCACTTTCTGCCATAAGGGTGGTGTCATCTGCATATCTGAGGTTATTGATATTTCTCCTGGCAATCTTGATTCTAGCCTGTGCTTCTTCCAGCCCAGCGTTTCTCATGATGTACTCTGCATACAAGTTAAATAAGCAGGGTGACAATATACAGCCTAAGTACTTCTTTTTCTATTTGGAACCAGTCTCTTGTTCCATGTCCAGTTCTAACTGTTGCTTCCTGACCTGCATACAGATTTCTTGAGAGGCAGGTCAGGTGGTCTGGTATTCCCATCTCTNTACTTCTGGAATTTTTAAAAATTAGTCTAAATTTTTAAATTAATTTTTAAAAATTGAAATATTAGTTGATTTACAGTATTGTCATTTACTGCTGTGCAGAAAAGTGATTCAGTTATATGTATATTTGTATAAATGTGTATATATATCTTTTTTTTTAAATCACATTGTATGGCATGTGAGATCTTAGTTCCCTGACCAGGGATTGAACCCATGCCTCCTGTGTTGAAAGTGCAGAGTCTTAAGAACTGGACCACCAGGGAAGTCCAGTACACTATTTTTTTTATAATATACTCCTACTGTACAGCACAGAGCTTGTTTATCCATTATTTATATAAAAGCTTACATATGCTAACTCCCAACATCATCTTTGACTACCAGTTTGTTCTCTATATTCATGATTCTGTTTCTATTTGTGTCATATTTTAGACTCCCACATATAAGTGATATCATGTGGTATTTGACTTTCTGACTTCACTTAGTTTGATCATCTCTAGTTGTACCCATGTTGCTACAGATCTGGAATTTTTCCAGTCTCTGGGAATTCAAGGATGAACAATGACACTGGAATGTGAATTCCTTGAGGTGGAGACTGGTTTCCTGCAGTCGGTTCACCAATCTGACCTCATGCCCTTGGCTTTATTTCAGGGTTTCCTGGAGGATACCTATCTCTTTTATGGACATTACACCATTGATGGGGTGAAATTTCAGAATTTCACCTATGATCTGCCTCTGGCTTATTTGTTAAGCACAATTGCCTACCTGGCTCTGAGCCTTGTTTGGATAGTGAAAAGGTACAGTTTATATTGTAATTGTGTTCTTTTTGAATTACTCTTGATGGTTGGAGTCTCTTGGAGGTCTGTGGACTCTGGGAGCCATTGCCCAAAGGATGAGAAGAATCCAAGGGTGGGCTTTATGGAAAAAAAGATTGGTGAATGTGCTGGAGGCTGTGGAGACCTGGAGGAAATGGAGGCAGCATTTGGGAACTGGAGTAGCAGCCTGGAATGTTCAATCACTATTGAATACATTCCCCCAGCTTTATCTTTGATCTGGTGTGTATGCTAACAGGTCTCTATTGGGTTGCAAGTGGCAGAATCCCAACTCTGACCAACTGGGATAAAGTATTGAGTGGCTAAGAGAATCAAGGAAGAGAGAAAACTCCAGATTACAGAAAGGACAAGGATGAATTCAAAACAACTCAAAGCACGGGCTCCTGCATCTCTGATTCTGCTGGTGGCAGCTTCTTTGTATGGAGTCGCAGGGTAACAAGCTCAGAAATCCTCTGAAGGAACTCATTGGCTCTGCTTCATTCAGGCACCCAATCCTGACCCTTCAGTTGTGGCCAGTGGGTTAGGGTCAATTGTGATTGTGGCATTTCCCATGGTGGACAGATATTTTAGTGGGAGATGTCAATTCCAAGAAAAATGAGGAATATTAATTATTTTAGGTTACTTTAACAAACAATTGTCCCTGAAAGTACAGTGGCCCAACACGATGAAAGTTATATGTGAACTTATTTACGTGAAGTTCTTAGCGGGCACAGGTTAGTGTAGAAGACTCCTTCTCAGTCCTGCCAGGGCTCAGGCTGACTGAAGCTTAGCCATTGCCTGCATGTGTGGCTTTGCTGTTCCTCTGGAGGGCTGCAAGGGAAAACGACCTTGGGGGAGAATCCCACGGAAGGTGTTTCTGGGCTCAGCCTGAGAGTGATGGACTTCACTCACATTCCATCAGTGTAGCCTAGTCGCATGACCACACCTCACTGCAAGGGAGGCTGAGAAATGCTGTCCTTGGCTGGCAGCCACTTCCCAGCACTTGTGCTACACTGTGGAAGGAGAACCACGCATTCCTAATGGGCAGCTTACTGTCTCCAACGCAAGTGGGAAGCTTGGGTGAACACCTCTCTTACCCACTTCATTGTCCCTATGAAGCCAGGCAGTGCTATAAGCCATGGAGCTGTGAAGCTCCTTCTTACAGATGTAAAAGAGACCAGGCTGTTAAAGTCTGAGTTTGTCCTCCATGGAGACCAGGCTTTGCCACCAGAGAGAAAACCCCAGAGCCCAGCTAGGTACTCATGTCCTGAGTCAGAATCTATGAGATGAAAATGAACTGATGAGTGTCTATCACCCGCCAGACAGACGGCACACTGACAGGAAAGAGCAGTCATTCTGCTCCTCCTGAGGGCGGAAAGATGCTTGGTAAAGGAATGTTGCTTGACTGGGGCTCTGACTTTGCTGTTTGTGCTCGTGGTAGGGGCAGACCCAAGTTTTATGGACCTTCTGTGTAGACAATATGGAGGGAACCTCTGTAAGACAAAGAGCATGGGAATATCTTTGGCATGTTATAAAAAATAAAAACAAGACCTCATGAACGTTTTGCTAGAGGTACTTCTGGGGCCTTGGAAGGGGCCCTGAAGAAGAAGCTTTGTTAGCTGAACAGTGAATCCACCTGTGGGTCTTGATTGACCTCTTTCACCTAATGGCCTTGATTGTTTCATGGTAAGGCCTGCAGAGAGGGTGCCTGTGATGTAATGGGGGGCGGCCTCCCCAGGGAGGAGGAAGTGCTGTAGGGTAGCAAAGAGAGTGGACTTGGGGTCCAGAGACCAAGGTTCAAATGTCACTCCACCTCTTTGGACCTCATTTTCTTCGTCTGTGAAATGCACAAACCTAGAAGGGTTGTTGGGAGGATTAACTGAAACAGGGCAGGTAAAGAACTTAGCACTGGGCTTGGCACCTTGTAGACATTTATTAAATTAAAATCATTATCACCATCATCATCACCACTCAACTAGCCCCAGTTCTGCCTCTAGCTCTCTGGACCTAGGAAATAATTTTTCCCTTCTCTAGATCTTAGTTTTCTCATTTGTAAAATGTAGGTTTGGTCTAAATCAGACCATTCAACTGGAGTGGGACCTCAGAATCACCATGGAGCTTTGTAAGTAGCATAATTCTGGATGCACCCCACCCCCCCCCCCCCC
>SJYV01034234.1:321335-350396 GCA_006410875.1 Neotragus pygmaeus | reverse complement strand
GGAGCTTGGGAGGAAAAATTCTCCTGGAGGCCCCCCCCCCCCCCCCCCCCCCATGAGACATACTGAATTAAAAATCTCAGGATATGGAATCACCTGGGAGTCTACATTTTGGAAAAGCAACCCAGCTGGTTCTGACATAAATGCGTTGCTATGAACCTTTGGCAGAACGACTGATTGCTATAATTCCTTCCACTTCTATTTGTGTTCACAACTCAGTAGCGAATCCTAAAAATACCCTGGTTTGTCTACAGAGTGTGTGGCATTTGATGTTTTTATTGCTATGTCAAACGCCAGAGTATGTTTTCCAGAAAAGCATTTGAATGAGTATTGATTATGAACTTGTGCAACAGAGTTGTGTCTAGCTTAAGCAGGTGCTCACTAAATATTTGGTTATTTTACTGTTTAAGGCATTTATTCATGCATTTATTCATCGGATGGATAGTGGCTATATTTATATCCAGGCCCTCTGGATATAAAGGTAGCAAGACAGCCAGGGTGCTTGTCTTCAAGGAATTTAAAATTTAGTCAGGATAAGGACTTACAAACACAGGGAACACGCTAAATAACATGATTGTAGGTTAGGTTACTGCTGTCAGGGAAAGTAAAGAGACTGACGTGAAGTAGGATTCCACAACTTTAGATGAGATAGTGGGGGAATCTATGGAAGAAAGGGATATTTGAGTGAAACCCCAGGGAATAAGAAGGCAGCCATAGGAAGAGGGAAGGGCAGAGAGAACTGCAAGTGCAAAGGCCCTGAGGCTGCAGGAGAGGTTTGGGTGTTTACAGAAAAGAAAAAAAAGTATTGTCATTACAGTATTGTCTGGGAGAAAGATCGTGCCATGTAGAATCATGTAGGACTCTAGCGTGTGTTGAGTTCGGATTATATTCCAGCTATGGGAAAAAGTCATTGAGTGGATAAAGGGACCGATTTTCAACACTGAGATGCCTGGTTGTCTGCTCCATATTTAGAATGGTCCAGAGTGGGCCATGCATGTCAAAATCGGTGGAAGGTGAAGTCACGTGTATATCCTTTTAATTTTAGACAAAGCCAATCCACAGGCCTGTGTTTTGTTGTTGTAAAGTGAAAGTGAAGTCGCTCAGTCGTGTCCGACTCTTTGTGACCCCATGGACTGTAGCCCACCAGGCTCCTCCGTCCATGGGATTCTCCAGGCAAGAATACTGAAGTGGGTTGCCATTTCCTTCTCCAGTTGTTGTTGCAATAAAATGGATAATCATGTTTTGGGGTCAGGTCGGTGGAAGGGTTCAAAATCAACCTGATCCGGAGTGAGGAGCACTTCCAGAGTTACTGCAACAAGATCTTTGCCGGCTGGGACTTCTGCATCACCAGCCGCAGCATGGCGGACCTGAAGCACAGCAGCCTGCGCTATGAGCTCCGGGTGAGTGCTGCTCGGCTTGGCTTTCTCTCGGTGGGAGCTGGGGTTGCAGCCTGCAGAGGAGCGAGTGGGGGCTGGGCTGTCCTGCTTAGGTACCTTCCCCTGTGAGGTTTTCAAGAGTTTTTTGAAGAACTGCTTCCTGAGATTGATCACTTGAGCTCTAAGCATAAAGCTGGTGAATTGGAGCTGGGCAAAGAGATGGTATCTTCCCTTCTCAGAACTTTTTTTTTTTTTTTTAAGGAAACTTATTTTAATCCTAGTTGAAGAAAATGGATTCTTTTTTAAAAAATGTTGTTGGAGTATAGTTGATTTACAAAGTTGTGTTTCAGATGTACAGCATTGTGATTAAGTTATTACATATACATATGTTCATTCTCTTTTAGATTATTTTCTAATATAGATTATCACAGAATACTGAGTAGAGTTCCATGTGTTATACAGTAGGTCCTTGTTGGTTCGTACTGGTATTTTTCCACTTGATGAGAACCTGTCATAAACTAGGAGAAATAGAAGGTAAAACAGGACAAACAGAACTAAGAATGCTATGATGATAAAGTGGATGCAGAGAATATGAAAATACAGAAGTTCCAAATTAATCAGGATAATAGGAGTGACAAATATCATCTTGATCAAACCTGCCCCAAAAGAAGGAGAGACAGATGATATCAAAAGATGAACAACAGGAGGTGGAAGGAATCAAGCCAGGTGTATTCTTTGTTTAAAGAAATAATGCCTGCTGTGCAGTTTAGTCACTCAATTGTGTCTGACTCCATGGGACCCATGACCTGAAGCCCACTGGGCTTCTCTGTCCATGGGGATATTCCAGACAAGAATACTGGAGTGAGTTGCCATGCTCTCCTCTAGGGGATCCTCCTGACCCAAGAATTGAACTGAGGTCTCCTGCATTGCAGGTAAATTCTTTACCAGCTGAGCTGTCAGGGAAGCCCCACAATGCCTACTACATAATTACTATATTAGATAATGTCCTGAATGGGTTATAGTTCAGTTTTCATATACATTGCAAAATCGAATTGCAATCTTAATAGGAGGTTCTGCCTTCACTTAAGCTTTTAGTAGACTTGGAAACTGGTTGGGCTTGGTCTGAGAGGATATCCTGGGGGAGATGAGTATTTAAGGAAACTGTGAAGATGGAGAGGGAGGGTATGACAATGAGTCACATTTTCCACCCCTAAATATCCCTCATCCCAGTGCTCACAAATGAGTTTTCTTTGGTTCTCAGGCAGATCTGGAGGAAGAAAGAATACGGCAAAAAATAGCAGAAAGGACCTCGGAAGAAACGATACGAATTTACTCTTTGAGACTATTTTTGAACTGCATTGTGCTGGCCGTTTTAGCAGCATGCTTTTATGCAATCTACAAAGCGACTATATTCTCTCAAGAACACATGAAAAAAGTAAGTGCTCTGTGCAAGTCAATTTAACTTTTACTCTGGTAGGGCATTATGTATGCTAAGTGTATTGCAAACTTGCAAGGGAGATAACTATCATCATTATGTTTTACATATGGGAATATACATTTGGCTGATATGACAAAAAACCTAAAATCAGACTGACCAATTTTTTATTTTCAGTAGGGAAAAAAAGCATCCAAAATAGAGTGTTTGGGGTACCTTCTCCTCCTGGAATTTACAGTATTCAAGTCTAGGCTGGACTGCCTGGATTTAAGCCCCAACTGTACTACTTTAGTAAGTAGGTAAAGGGGCCTCAGTTTACCTAAAAATAACAGTGGTTTTAAAAATCCTAGTTGGTCTAGTGGCTCTGCTTCATGAAATCAACCGCCAGGGGCCCAGGTTCCTTCTGTCTTATAGCGCTGCCTTCCTTAGGACGTGGCCCTCTCCTGTGTGGCACAGGGTAGCCCACCAGCCAGTGGGGAGGAAGTGAAGGAGATGGGGGGCAGCACATGGAGTTTGCACTGAAAACTTCTACTTATATCCCTTTGGCCAAAATTTAGTCAGATAGCCATTTACCTAGGGAGATAGATTGTGTATCAGTGGGTAGCTTATAGCATGTTCAAGGCTGCAGTACTAATTGACCTGGAATAGCCATTCTCTCCTTTCATAATAATAGAATTTCAGTGACATATATGGCTACCTGGGATAAAAACAAAACTACATCCTTGAAAATGCTGTAAATTACCCATTGATCCAGAATGCATGGATTTTTTTAAGATTTCACCTTAATAAATCCAGTAGAGCTTGTTTTTCTTTCAGTATGGTCCTAGATCATGGTTCCTCTGTTTGAACACCCAAGGAAGAAGACTGCTTAGTTTTAGGTGCCTTGTTGAATGAAAAAATGTTTTGTTTCATTTGCTAAATGTGTTTGGGTGTTTTTCCCCCTTGCAGTTTAATGAGATATAATTAACATTCAACACTGTATAAGTTTAAGGTGTTGAGCATAATGCTTTGATACATGTATAGTTGTGTTCTCTTAAGGTCAATTCATTTGTGATGCGATTTATTATACTCCTGACCAGCTTTGTTATCTTCATAGGAAATTGACAAGATGGTTTTTGGAGAGAACCTCTTGATCCTGTACCTGCCTTCCATTGTGATCACGCTGGCTAATTTTATCACCCCGATAATCTTTGCCAAGATCATCCACTATGAGGATTATTCCCCAGGCTTTGAGGTCCGGCTGACAATCCTTAGGTAATGCCTAGGCATGCCAAACAGGTCACCACTTGTCACCTCCCCTGCCTGCAGCAGACATTGCTAATCAGTTGTGGTACCTTTTTCCCTGATGGGTCAAAAATCCTCTTCAGCCTTCAGATAGTCTCCACAAATGACTCAGAGTTTTCACATGCAGAGAAATCTCTTTGACTTAAGCGTCTACTCAGTTGTAGTGTGTTTTTGGTTCATGTATTAGCACACTGACAGCTGAGGGCATAGGGTGGGTCCTTGGAGGAATGTTGCTCTGAAAATGTTAGAATGACAACTGTATACCAGCAGGTGAGTAAGGAAGTGGGAGAGAAGGGAAGGCAGTTGATAAAGGGTATGCTGTTTGGGAAGTTGTAACTGAGGCTCGGTTCTGTGGGACAGCTTAGGGAGTTTGCATGGAAAATATCAGGGTTTTCCTGCTCAGTAGAATGTTTGTCCTTCAACAAATGTTCACCCTCCCCTGCCTCAGGGTGGCTGAGTCCCAAGGGCATTAACTCCCCCACAACTTCTATCCCACAGCCCCAACGCGTGGGCCTTGGGAAGAGAGTTATACTAGAAACTTGCAGTAGGAACCTGAGACTTTTGCTAGAGTGAATGCTGAGAAAAAAGTGGCCCAGACACCAACTGTGTGTGCTACTGTTGCCCTTTAATAATTTGTTGTAACATTTCTTCTCACACTAAAAAATATTTGGTTTCGTTAAAAAAATAAATAAATGCCAAGTGTAAAAATTGGACCCAGGGAGTTAACACACATGAGTTAAGGAGGACCAGGTGGGGACTGTGTGAAACTGGAACGTTTTCTTACTGCTTCTCAAATGCCTCAGATGGTATTTGCATTTTAAAAGAAAACTTTTTATCTTGGAAATTTTCAAATAGGGCAGTATCGCGACCCCCTATGTGTGTCCATCACTTAGTTCCAACTGTTTACCAACATTTTGCTAGTCTTCTCTCATGCGGTTCCCCCACTCTGCTGGGATATTTGAAGCAAATCTCAGGCAACATGTTTCACCTGTAAAAGCTTCAGTGTATCTCTAAAGTGACAAGGACTTTTCTTTTTAAACAGAGCCATCATCACGCCTCAGAGAATTGTCAGGTCCCTGATGGAGCTGCAGAGGGCTTTCTGTGATTGGTTGGTCTTGGTTTATTCAAATCAAGATCCAGAGAAAGGCCGCCTGCTGTGTTGGGTTGTTTATGTTTCTTAAATCCCTTTTGTCCTTTCAAAAACCCCCCTCCCCTTGTGTTATGCCATTGGTTTGTGAGAGAAGCTGGGGCATTTGTCTTATATAATGTTCTTTATTTGGAGTTTAGATCATTGTTGCTGTATGTGTCTTTTGTTTTTCTATATCCACTCGTCATAATGACTGTGGATTCAGGCTTTTTAATTAGATTTCAAATGAGTTTTGAGTTATGGAAGCCTTTCTGGCAATGCTGGGTACTCACATCTCCCAGGAGGACAAAATATCAGATGGATGGTATAGGTTTGCTCCCCAACTCACACATTTTTTAATGTTTCTATTTCATTTAATTTTTAAAAAATTATAAACCAAATAATAAGTGAACCATCTTTAAAGAAAACGAGCCCTTTGCCTTCCTGTCTTGAATGCACTTCCCCCCAGCAGCCCTTATCTACATGGTTCATTTTGTTCATGCCAACATTAACACGTTTTGTTTTCTTTTAAAAATAGGATTGTTTCTACCTGAGACTCTGCAGTGTACTTTCCCCCCCCACTTCTCAATATATCCTAAGCCATCTTCAAAACTGATACTTAGAAAATTCAGTTAGTTCTTTTGAGGAGTTGTTCTGAGCATGGCTACATCATCATGGACTCAGGACTTCCCAGCTTTCTGATATTTTTTTTCTTTTGCACTTAAAAAAATGTGATAAAATATATATATAACATGAAAGTTACCATCTTAGCCACTTGTAAATGTATAATTCAGTGGCACAAAGTACATATCAGTGTCATGCCACCATCAGCACCCTCATTTCCAGAACTTGCTCATCATCTGAAACTGAAGCCCGATGCCCATTTGTGGGTTCGCTGTTAAGAAAAGCAACTTCTCTGCACCCAGCCCTGTTCCGAGGGGCCAGCTTGCCCCAAGCCCTTCTCATCCCACGCTCCCCACCTCCCCTCTTCCCTGCAGGTGCGTCTTCATGCGGCTGGCCACCATCTGTGTGCTGGTGTTCACGCTGGGCTCCAAGATTACATCCTGTGACAACTACTTGTGTGAGCTCTGTGGCTACAACCAGAAACTCTACCCGGTGAGGCTGGGGGGAAGGGCGTCCTACGAGGTGGGTCATTTGTGGGGGGCGGTAGCGTTAAGGTCGAGAGAACAGCCCATGGGGCCAAGGGTATGAATCCCAGGTGATCCTCTTTCTTGCACTGTAGCTGAGTCTATCACACCAGGAACTCATCAGGGTTTGAAAACCCAAGTCTGTGCTGGAGCTCAGGGAAGTGTTGGCTGGTGGCCTCCAGAGGCACAGGATCGGGGGCTGGAAATGACCTTGGTAGACCTGGCTTTTTCTGCTCCAAGTCAGGCTTGTTTCTCTCTTGGTTTCAGTGCTGGGAGACCCAAGTTGGGCAGGAAATGTACAAGCTGATGATCTTTGACCTCATCATCATCCTGGCTGTGACACTTTTTGTGGATTTTCCTAGAAAGTAAGTGTGAGGGGCACCCCTCTTATCTCCCCCTACCCTTCATCCCCCACAACAGGCTCCCATCCCAGCTGCTCTTCACAAAGTGCTGGGTGATTCCACATCCTGGAAACCACTTGACAACCACTGGCGCCTTTCAGACAGCTCTAGGCCATCACCCTGAGTCTATTATGCGCCGCATTGAAAGGCAGCACAAAGCGCAGAAATGAGCCTGCTTTCGGGGGACGCCCTTGGGGTGACTTCTTGCCTGTCACAGCCCCGGGCCCTGTTAGTGGAGGCCCTCCAGGCTGCAGTGGACATTGCATTTCCTAATCTGTGTTCAAGCCCAGCACTGCCCGGTTCCGCATCACGTGATCTTGGGCAAGTTACTTAAGCTCTGTGCCTGTTTTCCTACCTGTGAAATAGGAATACTGGCAGTATCCATCTCATACCCCTTTGGTGAAGATTAAATGACAAAATGCAGATAAAAGTACTAAGACCACTCCATGCCACAAAACTCAACAAAACATTAACTGTCACCATTAGGATTATCATTAAAAAATGATAATGCCTTCATTAAAAAAAATTGTTTTTTTCTCAGCATCTTCTTGAGCCTTAAGTGAAACTGGTCACTTAATCACATGTACAAATTCTCCTAGCCTATGCCAGAAGTTCAATAAACCCATAAAAGTAAACATTGAAAAAGAAATTGTCCTTTTAAAAAAATTACACAAATATGATATGAATGTTTATAATTTTTTAATATTTAAATAAATATAGAAATACTGAGAGTAGTGAGAGCCCTCGTTACCTTACCCCTAATTCTCCGGACCCACCCCACCCCTCAGAGGTGGCCGTTGTTAACACCCGCGGGTAGATCCAGCCATCCTTAAAAAGATAACAAAAGCATATTTGCATAAATACACATGTAAGTAAACACACAGTCTTGCTGAAAGTGTCCTTTTCTCGCCCATAAATGGGATCATGTTACATCTATGTGGGTCAACAGCTTACTTTTCCCCCCACACAAGCAAAATACCATGACTTTACATGTCAGGACACATATTTTCCTCATATGTTTTAAAGACTGTGTAACAGTCCGCTGTACACATTGCTTCTAATTTGATGATGAAGCCCCTGCTGATGGGCACTTAGGTTGTTACCCAGTATTTTTGCTAATATGTGGTAATGCTACAGTGAATAACTGTGTGTATTTATCTCAGGCCCCTGGTCCTAGGGTTTCTGTAGGAAGTTTCTAGGATTCCAGAAGTGATATACAGGGCGGTAGGTTCCTCGTAAGCCATTATGTGTGTGAATGAACAATAGCGCTGTACTTTTTGAATTGAGCGGCACGCCAACACGCAGAGACTGCCCAGGTCATTTACTGTTAATACAATGCAGTGCAGTAAGCTGTGTTATAATCCCCCTACATTTCAGATGAGAAAAATGAGCCTTGTCTCATGTTACTTGGCTGGTAAACTATAGATCTGAGACTTGTACCCTAGTCTTAATGACTCCAGAGTTCACTGTACTTTGCATCTTCTAGACATGTGACTAACAGTTTGCATGAGAAGTATGCATGGAAACAGCCCTAATTGTGTGGATGTGGTCTGTGCCTTGGCTGACGCTGGTAGTCCAGGCGGTAAGCTGTCCTGTTTGTTTGCAGGATCCTGGTGACCTACTGTTCCTCCTGGAAGCTTTTTCAGTGCTGGGGAGAGCAGGAGTTTGCTATCCCTGATAATGTCCTGGGGATTGTTTATGGACAAACCATTTGCTGGATTGGAGCCTTTTTCTCACCCCTTCTTCCTGCAATTGCAACCTTAAAGTTCATTATCATCTTTTACGTGAAAGAGGTAAGGAGAGGTGGGGTTGAGGGGTCAATAACCCGGACCATTCTTGATCTTGCAGGACATTCAGCACACACATGCCTGGAGCCCACCCAGATCCCATCAGATGTATCAGAATTGCATCCCTTATTTGATATATGTATTTTTTGTGTGTGGGAAAAAAAAACTTTGAATGGATTTTCACATTTTTATCATTTTGAGAGTTGAAGAATGGTCTTGCTCCTATGGTTTAAATGTTTTTGTATGTAGCTAAGAGTTGAATTGGCAAAGTAGTATCTCTGCTTTTCAATATGCTATCTAGGTTGGTCATAACTTTCCTTCCAAGGAGTANAGAATGGTCTTGCTCCTATGGTTTAAATGTTTTTGTATGTAGCTAAGAGTTGAATTGGCAAAGTAGTATCTCTGCTTTTCAATATGCTATCTAGGTTGGTCATAACTTTCCTTCCAAGGAGTAAGTGTCTACAGTGGTTCATTTTGGTGATATTTAAGAAAAGGTTTATAATTTAAAATTATTTAATTTTCTGCTTGGCTTTTGGAGCTGGTGCATTTATTTTCAGTTCTCAATTATTTATGTAGCTCCTCAAACAGCTCACAGATTATAGGCGTTATACCTGAACTAAGGGCTCAGTGGGTGAAGTGGCCCTACAGATGACTAATTTATCTTGGCTTGTTAATCAAACTTTTTAAAATTATAGATGTAATATATGCTCGGTGTTAAACATTTAAACAGTGCAGGTATGTATTCCATCCCTTCTTCTAGAGATACTATCTGTTAATAAGCCCAGCATAATTGAACACCTAGTATACCAGGCCCTAGGAATTAAAAAATGGAAGTAATAGTAGTATTATTAATAAGTACAACAGTACTAACAGGTAATGATAATACTGTGTCCTCCCACTTTGCTGAACCACTATATAGATGATCACGTAACACATTAAAGTAGGTACTGTAGTAACCATATTTTATAAATTAGGAAGCTGAAGTTCAGAGAGGTTAAGTAACTGATCCAAGATCACACAGCTTATCAGTGACTCCTGACATGTGAACCCAAGTTTACCTCACTCCAGAGCCTATGTTCTTAATCCAGTAGGCCGGGCCTTTCATTGGGTCATACTTTCTACCCAGCTGTTTTGGTCTTTGAAGAATGTTCCAGCGCTTTCATTTGAAAACTCAGTTGGCGGACGTCACCACAGGAGAAGTGGATGCCAGAAAGCTCGTAGGAACTTTTTCTTCTTCCAGAAAGTATCAGTTAGGCAGTGGCTTCCCAGCGTGTAGCTCAGTAAAGACAGCGCGGGGGTAAGAGAATGGGTCACAGGCATTGGACTGAGTTCTGACACCCCAGCTTGACTGGCCAGCTGCCCCCAGACACCCTGACCAGATGCCAGGGTCCCTCGGCTCACAAGATGCTCTGACTGCCGCCGTCACAGGAGCCTGATGCTCCTGAGATAGTAGCTTTCTGCAATGCTCAGGAGGAAGTATATGCCTCTTTCTCTCCCCGTCCCCACCTAATCTCCCCCTCAAGTCTTTCCCTCATTGGAAGTATTTATTTTTAATATATGGGAGATGTGTATAAGAGACAGTTGTTACCCAGTATTTTTGCTAATATGTGGTAATGCTACAGTGAATAACTGTGTGTNTCTCCCCCTCAAGTCTTTCCCTCATTGGAAGTATTTATTTTTAATATATGGGAAAAGAACTTAAGCACTGGGGGTCCAGTGCAGAGGGTGACGTTTCAGTCCCCAGTCAGAGAGCCTGAAATCCCACATATCATAGCCAAAAACACCAAAAACATAAAAACAGAAACAATATTGGAACAAATTCAGTAAAGACTTAATATATAGGAAAAATCCATGTGCATGTAAAAATGCAAGCAAAGCATCTCCTATTCTGGTATGTATACATTTAATACATATTTAAACCCCTAAGGAGAATACTTTTTGAATCCTTTCAAATCTTCATGCTGTATACTGTAAATATATCACGTTGTATACTCTACCTTATAATTTTGTCAATTTTACCTCAGTAAAACTGAGAAAAGAAATTTACGGTAAAATGTTTAAAAATACATTTTTAAAAAAAACAAATGAGATCATTCAGTACAAAATTTTGACATCCCAACTTTTCATTTGCCTTATACGATGTAAAGCTCTGTTGTATTTTCTAAGCGCTAGGTGGTTTTCCATCGTATGGGTCACTTTAACCTTTAAGGAACTACAGTGATAGCTGCTTTGGTTCCTTTCAGTTATTCCCTGTTATCAAAAACTGTAGCAGTAAATACCATATACATGTGTTTTGGCGATTTTTTTCATCTTGGTCTGTATTGCTGACTACCCTCTGGAAAGGTTATAGCCAATTTATACTCCCACTGTAGTGAATGACTGTGCTCATTTATCCTCAGAGAAGCAGTGCTCTTCATTTTTCCTGTTTCTTCCTTTCTCTCCTTAGATAAGTCTTCTTTATACCTGCAGACCCTCTCCGAGGCAGTTCAGAGCATCCAATTCTAATTTCTTCTTCCTGTTAGTGTTGCTGATTGGACTCTGCTTGGCAATTATACCTCTGACAATCAGCATGGCACGGTAAATATGACTTTCTTTCTAGAACATTCCCTCCTTGACTTGCCCCTCTTTTGTGTTAAAGCCTTCTTTGCATTCTTTATTGGCACCAGCAGAGGTCAGTAAGTCATTCCTGGCTCTCAGGTCCACCTTTGTTTTGGAATCACCCTCTGAATGCTGAAATATCTTGGTTCACTTCTGAACTTGTACTTGGAGGTTTCCCATTGGTTTTGAGAATGTTGTTTGGGTCTGTTCCACCCGATCCCTTTTCTTAGGACCTCTCTTCTGGTTGCCTTTGGGATTGTTTGCTTCTGATTGTAAAGATAATGCATGGTCACTGAGAAGATTTGGAGTGTCTTCTATGTACCAGGCACTGTTCTAGGTGCTGGGGGTATAAAGACAACTCAGACATGGCACACGGAGTGTATCATCTAGAGCGGACTTTGGAAAGGGGAAATGCTAAGTCCTGAGGATGAGAAATTGAGGGTTCCAAACACTTTTTCTGTTGTAACCATTTTTACCAGACGCTGGAAAGAGAGTAAATGACAGCCTTTGCAAGCTATATGGTTTCTATAGCACTTGTTCGGCTCAACTGATTATATATCATCTATGTTGCAATCTATGCAGCCTATGTTTCATCTACGTATATAAGCCAGCAGGCAAGACTATGTTCCAATAAAACTTTATGAAAAACAGACTGTGGACCAGATTTGATCTGTGGGCTGTAGTTTGCCACTCCTTGTCTTAGTCTCATGGAATTTTGTTTATTTACCTTATTTTGTCCCATTTCTTCATTTTTTTTTCCTATACTGGAATGGATTGCCATTTCCTACTCCAGGGGATCTTCCCGACCCAGGGATCAAACCCACATCTCTTGCACCTCCTGTCTTGGCACGTGGATTCTTTACCACTGCGCCACATTTCTTCATCTTTAATTGAAATGCTTAGAGCTTTGAATTCCTCTCTCAGGTTTTATTATTTTTCAAACTAATTTGAGTCTGTGTCACTTCAGTTCAGTTGCTCAGTCGTGTCCGACTCTTTGTGACCCCATGGACTGCAGCACGGATTCCCTATCCATCACCAACTCCTAGAGCTTGCTCAAACTCATGTCCATCAAGTTGGTGATGCCATCCAGCCATCTCATCCTCTGTCATCCCCNGTTCAGTTGCTCAGTCGTGTCCGACTCTTTGTGACCCCATGGACTGCAGCACGGATTCCCTATCCATCACCAACTCCTAGAGCTTGCTCAAACTCATGTCCATCAAGTTGGTGATGCCATCCAGCCATCTCATCCTCTGTCATCCCCTTCTTTTCCTGCCTTCCATCTTTCCCAGCTTCAGGGTCTTTTGCAATGTGTCAGTTCTTCGCATCAGGTGACCAAAGTCTATATATGTTTATTGTAATGGTAGTATGTTATACACTGAAAAATTCAAGTAGTACAGAAAAGGGTATAAATTAAAGAGATTTGTTATGAAAAATATATTTTTAATGCATATGGAATAATACTGTTTGGCAACTTAATTTGTTTCACTTTTATATTATGTCCTTTTCCAGGCCAGCACATACAGAACTCTTGTTCTTTTAATTTTTTAACTTTGAATTTTTAAAATAAGAAATGCATTCACATGGCATAGAATTGGAAAAGTATAGACAAGTATGTGGTGGAAATTCACCACCCAGTTCTGTTTCCTGCTACTTAATTTCTGTCTAAGACAGTCATATCTCTGTGTGTGTGTGTCCCTCTCGGTGGTTCTTTATTCCATTGTATGAATGGATCACAAATTGCTCATCCATTTTCTTAAACAACATTTAGGTTGTTTCCAGGAATCTATTTTTACCCCTAAAATAGGGCTGCAGTAGAAAATTTACTACACAGAACTTTGTGATGTGACTATAGGCAACTCTTGTAAGCCTTAATTTTTTTTCCCATTGTAATTTTATTTTCCCATTTTTATTTAAACAATTTTCAAATCTATAGAAAAGTTGAAAAAAATAGCAGTAGTGACAGCTTATATACCCTTTACCTGAATGTCCCAATTTTTGCGTCCTGCTACATTTGTCTTCTCTTCTCTCTATGCACACCTTTTGTGTGTGTGCAGATGAACCACACCATGGTTGTAGGCGTCATAACATTTCATTCCTAAAGAGCTAAACCTTCACTTTCTAAAAGTAAGGACATTCTTCCTATATATCCACAATAACATTATCACACCTAAGAAAATTAATGCCAATATCATATTCCTGCCATTGCCAAGTTTCTCCAGTTGTCCATGAAGAGTCTTTTAGAGCTTTATTTTGTAAATGAGGCTCTTTTTCAGGTTTTACTCATTACTTTTGGTTACCATGTTTCCTTAGTCTTTCTTAACCTTTAATTCTTGAAAAGTCGAGGCGAGTTTCCTCACCTCTAAATTAACAGGCTGAAGAGTGGACTCCCCATATTCTAGAGCTGTCGGTTTTCTCACAGTGCCATTTATCTTGATCTTTTTTTTTAATTTCTGATGCTCAATTTATTGCTGTTCTAGACTATCACCAGAGTATCTATCTTCAAGTAACAGGTTCTTTTTTTTTAACTGAAGTATAGTGGATTTTCAGTGTTGTGTTAGTTTCGGGTGTACAGCAAAGTGATTTAGTTATATAAATATATTCTTTTTCAGATTCTTTTCCTTTATAGGTTATTAGAAAATACTGAGTATAGTTCTCTGTGCTCTACAGTAGGTCCGTGTTGATTATCTGTTTTATATGTATGTAGTGGGTATATGTTAATCCCA
Source organism: Neotragus pygmaeus (assembly GCA_006410875.1). Taxonomy (NCBI): domain Eukaryota; kingdom Metazoa; phylum Chordata; class Mammalia; order Artiodactyla; family Bovidae; genus Neotragus; species Neotragus pygmaeus. Next base: position 336,521 of record SJYV01034234.1, on the reverse strand, counting down.
AACTTCTAATTTATCCCTACTCACTCATCACCTTCTCCTTTGGCAACCATAAGTTTGTTGTGTATGTCTGTGGATGCATTTCTGTTTTGTAAAAAAGTTCATTTGATTCTTTTTTTTTTTTTTAGATTACACATACCATTTCTCTGTCTGGCTTTCTTCACTTAATATGGTAATCTTTAGGTCCATCTGTTTGCAATAACTGGTATGTTTCATTCTTTTTCCTGGCTGAGTAATACTCCATTGTGTGTGTATGTGTGTACCACATCTTCCTATTCATTCATCTCGATGGATATTTACGTTGCTTCCATGCAGTGAACATTGGGGTTCGTGTATCTATTCAAATTAGAGCTTTCTCTGGATATATGCCCAGGAGTAAGACTGCAGGATCATATATGGTAACTCTTTTTTAATTTGACCTTCTGTCCTCAATTTCTTGTAAACTGGAAATCAAGTCTAGGGACTTGAGACTTCAGGGTAAGCATTTTTGACTGGGATATTCCAGAAAGCCCATAAGGTGAGGCAGTTCCTTGTGGGCCGCTATTAATGCAGCTTGGTGGGCGTGCAGAGGAGGGCTGCCCAGCCTGTGCTGCAGGCCTGGCCTGAGCCCCGTGCTTTGTGTCCTGGCAGCATCCCTTCCTCCAAAGCCTGTGGGCCATTCACCAACTTCAACACCACCTGGGAGGTGGTCCCCAAGACAGTGAGCACCTTCCCCAACTCGCTGCAGACGCTGGTTTATGGCATCACTTCGGAAGCCTTCGCAGTGCCTTTCTTCATGATCATCTGGTAAGTGAGAACTACCCGGGCTCTGCAAGTGTTTCCCATTGAGACTGGTGGGCTGCTCTCCACTGGGAGATGGAGCTCCCCTGAGACACTTGGTGTGATACTGAACCTCTCTAGGCTGTACTTTACCTAATCCCTAAAATGTTGTAATAATAGTAATTCTTTCAGGATATCATTGAACAGGTTCAGGGAGATCCCAAATATAAGGCACTTAGCCAGATGGCTGACTTGTAAAATATAACCCAAGAAACACTGCATATTATTAGTATTACTGCATATTAGTAGTATCACAAAATTAGTTGCTCATCAGAAAAGGAATTGATAACTGGACTGAGAAAAGAGTACCAGTGTAGGAGCATGTCCTTGAATCCTGGCTGTACCATTTATAAGCTGTGTGGCCTCAGGTCATCACTTTTCCTCTCTTGAGTCTTGATTTCCTCACTTGGAAAATGGAAATAAAAATGGCACATACCTTGTAGTGCTGTGAGAAGAAGGACACATGGTTACACGTGTGAAGTGTTTAGCAGAGGACCTGGCCCTTAGTGAAGGCTCAGTAAATGACAAGGGTTGGGTGCAGAGGCAATGAGGGCTTTTGTGCAGTGATTCATTTTGCGTGTTAAAGTAATTCTAATCACAAATGTGTGTTGAGGGCTTACTTTGTACTAGGCATGTTCTAATTACTGTCCGTTGTCATTATTCACAAATTCCATATTTTTATGTATTATAAAAATGCTTACTAGCTAAAATACTTTTGTAACCAAAAAATCAATACTAGTGATGCTTTTTTGTGGTTATTTACAGAGTGTGTTACTCATGCATTGAATAACAAAAACTAAGTTGCTTTGATTATAGTGTCTCAGTGCATTTATTATTCCACTGCTGTAGTGGAATATCATAGACTGGGTCACTAAATATTATTTCTCCTGGTTCTGGAGCCTGGAAGTCTGGGATCAAGATGCCAGTATGGTCAGGTGAAGATCCTTTTCCAGCTTACAGACTTCTTGTATTCTGTAATGGCATAGTTCAGTTCAGTTCAGTCGCGCAATTATGTCCGACTCTTTGCAACCCCATGAATTGCAGCACGCCAGGCCTCCCTGTTCATCACCATCTCTCGGAGTTCACTCAGACTCGCGTCCATCGAGTCCGTGATGCCATCCAGCCATCTCATCCTTGGCCGTCCCCTTCTCCTCCTGCCCCCAATCCCTCCCAGCATCAGAGTCTTTTCCAATGAGTCAACTCTTCACATGAGGTGGCCAAAGTACTGGAGTTTCAGCTTCAGCATCATTCCTTCCAAAGAAATCCCAGGGCTGATCTTCAGAATGGACTGGTTGGATCTCCTTGCAGTCCAAGGGACTCTCAAGAGTCTTCTCCAACACCACAGTTCAAAAGCATCAATTCTTTGGTGCTCAGCCTTCTTCACAGTTCAACTCTCACACCCATACATGACCACAGGAAAAACCATAGCCTTGACTAGACAGACCTTAGTCGGCATAAGGGGCTAGGGAACTCTCTGATGTCTTTTTAATAGGGGTACTAATCCCATTTGTGAGGGCTTCATCTTCATGACCTATTCACCTCCCACAGGCCTACTTTCTAATACCATCACCTTGGGATTAGGATTTATATGAACTTTGGCAGGACACAGTATTCATACCATAGCTCAGACTGTAACTAAGTATCCTAAATTTTTATGATCTGTTTATAGTGCCATGTTTCTTGCATTTCATGCTTTTAGTGGTGGGTGATTTCACTTTTCATGCAGGCATGAAGTGTTGTCTAGGGTTTTCTAAGTGCACGAAGGCTGGGATGTGTTTTATGCAGAGACTGTGCTTGTTAGATAAGCTTCATTCGGGCACACATCATGGTGCTGTTGGCTTTGAGTTCAGTGATATTAAATATGGTGTCTTTAAATAGAAACAGTTATTATGTATTAATAACTTTCTTTCTCAAGAAACATAAAAGAAAGTATTGATCAACTGACAAAAATGTTGTGACCAGAGGCGCAAAGGACCTGTTCTGTATTTCCTTTGGGACCATTGTTTCCGAATTCACTGGTTCAGTGTTCCTGGAAACTATAGAACTACCCCAAATCACTGAGTTGATTGTAGCTTACCTATACTAACTCCTGCAGTCATCAGTTACCTATGACATAGATATTACTACAGTAAAATCCCACGATGATGCAAGAAAAGGGTTAAAAAATTTATTTGGTAAAGGTAAGATACCTTTGATATTAATACAATGATGTGGGAGTTGTAGCCCATTAGCCTGGAATCCCGCGGCTCCTGGAATCCCGCGGCTCCTGGAATCCCGCGGCTCCATCGTTGTTGGTTCACTCCAGCTGTGGTTTGGCTGCTGCCATCTGGTGATGGTTGCCTGATCTGGCTTCCACATCTTTGGGGATCACTCCCGATTTTGGCCATGGGGACTTCCAGAAAAGAAGACTGACATCCCTGATTCCAGTGGCCCTCATTTCCTCAGCCTTCTCTGGGGAGATGGAACAGGCAGCCACCTCCCCTTCGTGGATGATGTTGCCTGCTGTTTACCTGGGCACTTGCCCTTCACTTCCCTTGTCCGTCTTCTCAAGAATAATAACTTCAACCACCCACAGTTGAGGTCTGGGGCTGCACAGAAAACAGGAGCAATTGCCAGTTGCTTTTATTCAGAATTGTATTATGTTAAGCTTGTTATCACTGGGTTTTATTGTTATCCCCATTTTACAGATGAGGGGGCTGAGGCCAGAGAGGCTCCACAGTGATAATCCACAGTCATTTTATTCTGTGTTGAGCTGAGCTTCTGGTCCATCTCCTTCTCTCTCCCATCTCGTGTGTGCCAGTGGAGATTCAAGAGCTTTAGTATTAACTTGGAAAGCAAGGCAGGAATTGGCCTCAGCTGCCATTGCCAGATAAAACTTCTCTGGCTATTTCTGATGCTCTCTGCTTGGGAGAGGTGTGGGTTTTCTTTTTTTCTTCTGTTCAAACAAAAGTAAAACTATTCCAGGCCAAGTGGGTTGGGTTGTTTTGCAGTGGCCTTCAGATGGTACAAACTCCCTAGTGACCTCTCGCCTTCTGTTGCAGCCTCATTATGTTTTACTTCATCGCCCTAGCCGGAGCACACAAGCGGGTGGTCGTCCAGCTCCGAGAGCAGCTGAACCTGGTAAGAAAGCTCCCGTCCCGGGGGTCAGGGCCGGGGACATTTATGGCAGGACACGGAAAGGAATGGGGAGCTTCTCCCGGAGAGAGAGAGGGACACTTCCATCACCACTCCCCCAGAACTCTGCCTTCAGGCCTGGACTCCTGAAGCTCTGTGTTCAGGTCCTGGAGTCATCCGTGCCTTCAACATATGCATCCTGATACTGTGCTGGGATGCAGAGGGGAAGAAGAGAGACAGGACTGCTCGGTGGTTAAAGGAAAAAGATACATTCTGATTACAATAACTGCTGTAAAGATGGTATAGATGAGCTAGAGGGGCCTGGTGGACCATCGGCTGCTGAGATAGCAGCCATCTCAGCTGGAAGTGACGATAGAGCCGATACTTGAATGATGAGGAGCCAGTTATGAGAGGTCTTGGGTATGAGAGTAACAGGCAGAGACAACAGCGAGGTCTGGGCCCAGGAGGAAGGGCAGTCTGCACGGAGGGTGCAAGATGATGGGAAAGGCAAGGCGAGCTTGAGTCACAGCACCGCCTGAGGGTGCTGGTGAGAAATCTGGGTTTAATTCTGAGTGTGATAAGAAGCCACTGTAGGGTATTGTCCAAGTCTGATGTTTATTTTTAAAAGAACATTTTTACAAGGCTGCTTAGTGGACCGGGGGCTAGGGTTGGGGGGGCCCCTGGGGGACAAGAGTGAAAGAGACAGTTTGGAGGTCACTGGAGGCCCAGTAGTTTGGATCCTTGGCCTTGAATCTGATAGGTAATTCCTTGGGTTGAAATAATATGTTTCCAAATATACTGACTGTGCTGTTGAACCTCTCTCTCTTTTTAGGAAAGTCGTGACAAGCGTTATCTAATCCAGAAACTCACAGAAGCTCAGAGGGATCTGAGGAACCGGCTGGACTAACGGGGAGATGCTGCCGCCTGTGGCTTACAGGCTGGCCTGGTGACCTGCCAGCCTACGATATCCATCGGGGATTTTAGCGGAAATTTTAAACTATATTTTTTTGGAGTTTGGGCCTTTCCTGAAAGTGGCTCAGTACGTGCAGCTCCAGTGGCTGTGTTTACATTACCAGATCCCTGTTTGGGCATTAGTAACTTAGAAAAGCAGGTTCAAAACCACGTCTTTTGCCTGTAACCCAGCAGCTCAGGGGCAACTTGACCAAAACACTGACTTTGAAGCTTTTCAACCGAAATTGAGGAGAGACCACTCATGTTTTTATAAGCTTACTTGTATCGTCTTGTAAAGTTAGTTGTGGAGGTCATCAGTCCATGAGCCTGGGTTCATTCTTTTGAACCAGGTTCTGGGAGTTTAGGCTGAGAGGTGTTCCTTTAAGAAGCAGCGACTCTTGTGAATGGTTCTGTAGACTTAAAATGCAGAAACCCTGGAATCATGATGTTTGAAACAGATGGTGGAGCATGGAGAGGATGGTTATGTAATTACATATGTGGCAATATGTAATATGAGAGTAATACTGTATGACAGAGAAAAGCCCTTCGTACCGTGTGAATAAGGAAGGCCCCAAGGGCCTTGGATTGAGCCCATGATGGGGGAGCAGCCGCAGCTTGGCAGCCTGGATTTCGTTGCTACAACCTCAGTACTCAGGGGAAGCTGCTTTAAGGGCCTAGATAGTCACAACCTTCCATTCCCTTCTAGTTCTGGGTTTGGAGACTTGGCAGAGGGTTCTGTGCCATCAAGATTAAGAGGCAGAGCGTGTCTCACTCTGCCAAAGGGCACGTCCCTTCCTGCACTGAGATCTCTGAATGGCACTTCACAGTTTGGAGCCAGGCTGGAAGGGGCTGTTGAGTGTTTGAGTGTTGGGGGCATGTGGGCTGCAGCATCGGGCCAGCCTTTGGCGGTGTACCCAACTAGACCGAATGCTGGAGCTTTTAGATGTAGGTATTCATAGTTTTAAGGGCTCTTGTTTTTCTTGTGCTTAAAATTTTAAATTTCATTTTACAAAACATGTAGACATCTCTTAAGACTTCTGTTACCATAAAAACCTTATGCAATAAATACCTCAACATAAGCTTACCTGAAATTAATAGCTTTAAACCTTTTCACATAAGCCTTGATTACAGTTTAACGAGTTTTCATTCAAATAACTTGAGAATCTTTTCCAAAGTACTGTAGTGTTGTAATGGGCTATCTGTGCCCTCCTTCTTGTGTTTTCCTTCCTTTCACTGGCTCGTTAAACCTTTCCTTGGGATAGCCTGGCATTTAAAGGTGGGTGCAGGTTTTAGAAAGCTGCTGTTATAAAGTCCACCCCCAGGACTCTCTCATTACTCAAAAATGATGGACTCCTTGCTCTTAGAAACAAAGCAAGCTCACGATAGTTAACACAAGGCTATCTACTTGAACCTTTGCCAGACTTTTTTTTTTTGTGCTCTTCTACAGTTAGTATTAACACAGGGTATTTTTAAAAACTATGAAACTGATGAGCTTTTCAAGCTTTTCATACCTTTTTAAGGTTTATGAATATTTAAGTCTGATAACTAGTATGAAATTTTGAACAAATGAAAGTTCATTCCATCCTCACTTTAAAAATTCTAAATTATTGGCATTTTTGCCTAAAGAATTTATATGTAGCGCATTCTTGCCTTCAGCATGCTTCTGAGAACAGTCAAGTATTCTGTGCAGTGTGTGCGTGTGTGTTGGAAACTCTGTTTTCTTTCCCTGTTATTATACTGAAATATGCTAATATATTTATCTTAGGTAAATGCTGCTAATTTGCATACTTCTTGAAAATTTTTATATATTTTGATAATTTTAATAACTGCAGGAGATGTCTGTATAATTGTTAAAGTGCAGCTCTCTCTAACAAATGTGCATTAAAACTACTGATTAAACTGTATCTTGAAGGTTTTAAAATGCGACTGTGTGTGATTGGAGGGGTCTTGTCAGCAATCTAGTGACCATAGGAAACTATAACAGTTTGTAAGGTNCTCTCTCTAACAAATGTGCATTAAAACTACTGATTAAACTGTATCTTGAAGGTTTTAAAATGCGACTGTGTGTGATTGGAGGGGTCTTGTCAGCAATCTAGTGACCATAGGAAACTATAACAGTTTGTAAGGTTGCTGCTGCTGCTGCTAAGTTGCTTCAGTCGTGTCTGACTCTGTGTGATCCCATAGACGGCAGCCCACCAGTCTCCCCTGTCCCTGGGATTTTCCAGGCAAGAACACTGGAGTGGGTTGCCATTTCCTTCTCCAATGCATGAAAGTGAAAACTGAAAGTGAAGTTGCTTAGTCGTGCCCGACTTCACGACCCCATGGACTGCAGCCTACCAGGCTCCTCCATCCATGGGATTTTCCAGGCAAGAGTACTGGAGTGGGTTGCCATTGCCTTCTCCGATTTGTAAGGTTACTCTTTGCCTTTTCCTAGAATCAGAAAGAAGAAAGAAATACTTAATTTTAGAAAGTCATCAAATGAGTGCTTTTAAGACTCTCTTTCAAGCCAAGGAGGGATGTGTGTGTGTATGTGTTTTAAACTTAAAAGACATAGTTATTTCAAGCATTCCCTATCCTACTTCCAAGATGAATTTTATTCTCTCAGAAAATTATATAATATATATTCAAGCAGATATGTATCTGTAGTTGTATACATGATATTTATTTATTTCTGAGCTTCTCCTTTTTTCCTCCTTAATATTATCTTGAAGATCTCAGAGAGTAGCTACCTATTCTTTTTTATGAATACATGGCATCCTTCCATATGTCATTGTATACTTTCATAATCATTTACCCGTGCTGGATACTTAGTTTTCAGTCACTACCCCCTCCCTGACCCCACACACCTCATTTAAACACTGGGAGTTGGAATTTTGAAAGTCCATGCAAACATTTCTCTTTTCTCTGTTCTACCCCATTCAGCTTCAGGTTCTTTTTTTGTTTGTTTGTTTTTATATATAATGCATTTATTTATTAAGAGTTCTATATTATTTTTTTCTTTTCTTAATTTTTAATTGGAGGATATTTGCTTTACACTGTTGTGTAGGTTTCTGCCATTAAACAACGTGAATCAACCATAAGTATACATATATCCCCCCACCTTAAAACCTCCCTTCCAATCCCCCACCCCAGCTTCAGATTCTTGTTCTTTATCAAGACAGCCTTGCAGCATTTCCTTGCAATCACAGAATATTCTCATCCCAGTAGAGAAGAATCCAGTTACACAGGTCTTTAATTTGTATTAACTCTTTAAGTTAGCAAAGTAAATTTCTGCAGCTACATGTCTGAATGCATATACTCACTTGAGCAAGTATTGGAGAGGGCTTCCCTGGAGGGTCAGTCAGTAAAGAATCTGCCTGCAATGAGGGAGACCTGGGTTCGATACCTGGGTTGGGAAGATCCCCTGGAGGAGGGCATGCCAACCCAGTCCAGTAGTCTTGCTTGGAGAATCCCCATAGACAGAGGAGCCTGGCGGGCTACAGTCCATGGGGTTGCAAAGAGGTGGATCAACTGAGAGACTAAGCAGAGCAGAGCAGAAGAAAGGAATTAAAGGGATGGCACAGCAAGGTCTGATCTCTAGGAAGATAGAACATTTTAATGTGTCTTCTTTATATAGGGTGTTGCTTTATTAGTAAACTTCATTTGGTTTATTTTCTTTCCAATACATGGGGTGTGCTTGGGACATAGAGTGGCTTTGTAAGTTATTTAGTTGCATAATTTTTTACAGATTTCCTTACCTTTCTGAGATAAAGTACCCTCATTTTTAAAATGAAAAAATAACTGAATTCACTTTTATTTTTGAGGATTGAATTAGGGAATAATAATAAACTGTGGAAAATTCTGAAAGAGATGGGAATACGAGACCACCTGACCTGCCTCTTGAGAAATCTGNAGGAGGAGAAGAGGACAATAGAGGATGAGATGACTGGATGGCATCACTGACTCGATGGACGTGAGTCTGAGTGAACTCTGGGAGTTGGTGATGAACAGGGAGGCCTGGTGTGCTGCGATTCATGGGGTCGCAAAGAGTCGGAAACGACTGAGCGACTGAACTGAACTGACCTGAAGCCTTTTCATTATGAAATTTTTTTTCATTATAAAAATACTTGTTTATTATAGAAATGTGAAAGCTATAGAGAAAAAAGAAGTGAATTATGTATAAACAACATTTATGGACATCCACTGTTAATCTTGGCAAAATGCTTCATAAGGTAGAAAGAACAGAGTGAGGGATGGAGGACAACAAGAACAAAAGAAAGAAAAATAAAAATCCTCATTTCTTTTTCATAAGTGTTTTTTCACCTTATCCAAAGTTCTTTATAAGCATTTCAGTGGGCTACATAATATCATACAGATGGATCACAACTTTTTTTTAACATTCCCTTGCAGCTCAACATTCATTTTGTTTCCAAATGTCCCTGATAACAAATAATGAAGACACAAAAATCTTTGTCAACACTTTTTCCTTTTTTTTTTTTTTTTTTTTTGAGACAGAGACCTGGAAACGGGATTATAGCCAAGGTTTAGAACATTGCAAGGCTTTTGAGAGCAAGGTTTACATTCAGGAGCTTTACGTGAGAATGTTAACAGCTTCACTTTCACCAAGTATTAGGAATTAAAAAGCTGGACTATCCTGGTGGTCCAGTGGTTAAGACTGCCTGCCAATGCAGGAGATTCAGGTTCAATCCCTAGTCTGGGAGGATCCCACATGGCACGCTGGGAGCAACTAAGCCCATGCACTGCAGTTACTGAGCCTGTGCCCTAGAGCCTGTGCTCCACAACAGAAGCCACTGTAGCTGGAAAATCGCCCCCTCTTCTGCAACTAGAGAAAACACGTGAGCAGCAACAAAGACCCAGTCCAGTCAGAAATAGTTATGTAACAATCACGATTTTAAGTCATTGCAGTGTTGTTAGGGAAATATAAATGGAGGAAGTTTTGTTCAGGCTTCAGAAGCAGGAGAGCAGATCTCTGACCTGCTTCTGACCTGCCTGGACACTGCCCAGGTTCTGTGCCTACCTGCAAGCATAGCAAGTCAGGCAGCACTTTCGATGGAAAAAGGAGTGGGGCTTGGAATTCTTGAGTCACTGGAGGGCTGGCCAACCCCTCAGGGTCTAACAAAATCCTATGGCTCATAGGGTGAAACAAACAGCATTGTAAAAAGGTAAAAGTAAAACCAGAGCTGCATTTTTGCATGCAAACAGATAATGATACCTATTTGTGGCCTGGGATTGTAAGCAGGAGCCCCTGAAACTGCAGTCTGAAGCCTCACCCTTGGGAAGGATGCACAGCCCGGTATCATTTCCCAATGGAGACTCCAGATAGCTGTTCGCAAGAAACTTCCCAGCACTGTTCAAGTCTGGATGTAGGCCGGCCCAGTTTGATGATGTATGCACTCTTACTTCTCTCTATTGTTTCTATTTTTTTTTTCTTTTAATCACTGCATATTGAAGTTAAGTCAAATAATCTATTAAAAATGGAAATTGTTTATGTGTGTAACAAGTGGTTTCTTATGTAAATGAATCCTTCAAAACTAAGATGGGAAAGTAAAACTTTCAGCAAAACATAAATTGGTGCTGTGAGCAGGATTCATGAAACAAAATGCTACTCAAGAAGAAAGAGGTTAAAACTAATCAAGCTTTTATTTCTGGATGGGAAGATTTGCATTATTACTCGTTAGCTATTGAGTGGAGCATCTGCACTGGATTGTGTGAGAAATGGGACTTCAAATTAAAGCGAGCTGAACCTTTAGTAGTTACTGAACATTTGTGGCTCGTGATAACTGAGAAAGGACAAGAATATACCACACTGGTAGGAGAAGCTGAATCCTTCTCTCTGCCTACCATAAGGTGCATGAAGCTAAATTAAAATTAGTGAAGAGAAATTAAAATTAGAGAAAGAGTTATGCAATTTGAAAGGACGATTATCCATGTTACCATGTCAAAATCCCATGTTAGCTGACCAAGTCTCCACTTTAAAGTCAGAGGCCAAAAAAGTCGCTGTAAAGATTGCACAAGCTAAATATTGAAATTGGTACAGCCAGATTAACAAAAAGAGTTTATCTGGCAATAGCTAAAACAGCAGTAGCCTGGGACCTCAGTGCTTGAGATGGAAGATTAATCCCTCCAGAATTCAGGGACCTGCCCAGACTCTAAACTTTTGGGGAATACAATAGGATAAAGGACATAGAGATTTTACCTAAGGGTAAACAAAAGATAATGGAATTTAAACTTCTAAGACAAAAAGAAGGCACAAAAATGCATAAGAATATTTGGCTTCTGGTGACAGCATATTCCACATTTGGGTCAGATACTGAGTCCACTTTACAGAGTAACGATATGAAGAAACTTTTAAGGAAAAAATGTAAATGAGGTAAGAGCTTTTAGATAAACTCTATTAGGAATAATTACGCTTGGGCAATGTGTACCTAAAATAGTTTCTCCAGATTTGGTAACTTGAATTTCTAGGCTTGTGCTAAATCACGTTAAATGATGGAAGTTTATTAAATAATTAGGCCATTTCCAAATAAAATAAGATGCTAAAATAATTACTAAACACTGGTTTCTATTTATAGAAAATAGGTTTAGAACTATTAGTGAATATGTTTGGTACCATCCTGAGATGTTCTCTATAAGAAAGCAAGTATTTTTAGAAATTATCACTGGTATTTAGATTCACCAGTGTACAGAATGCTAATCTAAAGGAGAGTTCATGGTTGCTTAAGGAAAGCAGAATGTGTGTTTTTAGTAAAGTATGAGGAATGGAACTGCAGTTAAGGGGAAGGAAAGGTCTGACTTACAGGTATCTGTTTCTGAATGGGAAAATAAAGTTATGGATACAGAAAATATTCAAAGGTAAATATAGAACAGATCACTTACAGGGTAAATAAATTTAAAAGTCTATTATCAAAGGCACTTCAGCATCCCAGGGAAACTTCTGCCACACATAAAACTCTTTTCTTGGGGTCCACTTTCCACAAACCTTTCTTATCATAAAAATCTGTATATCTGGGTAAAATGTTATCAGTCATAATTCTAGTTATTGTATTAAAGTGTTGCATGTCACAGCAGTGACCAAGTTACTTTGTCAATTGCAATATAATCAGATTTTAAAGTTTCCTTCTTAAGCCATTTTGTCATATGGATAGCTCATGCTTCCACTCTGATGCCTTTGTGAAAAAAGATACTATCACCTGGTCAAGATTTACAGAAAGGACCTAAGAGTACATTAAAATTAACTAGACAAAACCAATTTTGTTATTAACAGTAAGCTATTATCCGACTAGAAGTTGGCTTTCTCTCTCTGTTAAGATAACAAAGTTTTCTTGGAATGTGGCTTCTGATAACAGAGTATGTGAATGTCTTTGCCTTTAAGTGATTTATATTTGTTTTTAAAGGGTTGTGTTACTTTGGTAAAGTAAATATTTTTTCACAGTCATCTGTGAAGATTGTGGCACACATAAATAAAACTCGTTCTGCTTCTACAAAAAAAATTAACCCCTCATTGTCAGACTTTTGCTATCCTGATGTCCTTAGGACAAGGCACAGCTTACTTCTCAATCAAGGAATGTAAAATAGCTATAAATCAAACAGTCTAGGCTAAGGGAAATCCAAGATGGCCACTTGGCTTTTCCCAGTCCCCTTACAAACCTCATTTTTTATTTGATGGGATAAAGTCTTCCCTGGCTACAGGGTTAATATCCTTATACACACAAACACATACAGACAAATTTTATGTTTATTTTAATTTTATGAATATTAAATTCTGGTTTTGTTAATTGAGATGTTGACCAAGACTAACATATTCAGAGTACATCATGAGAAACACTGGGCTGGATGAAGCACAAGCTGGAATCAAGATTGCCGAGAGAAATANCATCCTAAAGGAAATCAATCCTGAATATTCATTGGAAGGACTGATACTGAAGCTGAAACTCCAATACTTTGGCCACCTGATGTGAAGAGCTGACTCCTTTGAAAAGACCCTGATGCTGGGAAAGATTGAAGGTGGGAGGAGAAGGGGATGACAGAGGATGAGATGATTGAATGGCATCATCAACTCAATGGACATAAGTTTGAGTAAACTCCAGGAACTGGCGATGGACAGGGAGGCCTGGCATGCTGCAGTTCATGGGATCACAAAGAGTTGGACACGACTGAGTCACTGAACTGAACTGACAGAGTTACAAAATTTCATAGATACAGGTAATCAGCCCTTGTTAGAACATTCTGTTGTTACTACCATTGCTACCAATAAGTTAATGGATGTAGGAGTTGATGTACCAAAATATACTTCTCATTCATGGTGGAACTTTTTCTTTATTAAGTTCCCTACTGCTCAAAAAGTGTTTCCTGCATTGTTTAACCCATTACTTGTTTCTCTGATCACTTTATTTCTATTGACTATCTGGAATTGTTACGTGACTTACAGAATGAAGAAGCCTACTTGTGTTACCTTGCCTTATGCACTTCAGCCTAAACAATCCCGAGCCCAATTTTTAGGGAAAGTAAAATGAAGGAAGTATTGTTCAGGCTTCAGGAGCAGGAGAGCAGGCCTCTGATCTGCTTTGGACCAGCCCAGACTCCGTGTGTGCAAGCACAGAAAGTCAGGCAGCACTTTAGATAACTAAAGAAAAGGAGTGGGTCTTGGAATTCTTGAGCCCCTGGAGATCTGGCCAACCCTGCAAGGCCAATGAAATCCTATGGCTCACAAGATGAAACAAACAGCCTTGTAAAAAGGTGAAAGTAAAAACAGAGCTGCGTTTCTGCATGCAAACTGTTAATGATACCAGTCTGCAGTCTAGGATTATAAGCAAGAGCCCTTGAAACTGCAATATGAAGTCTCACCCTTGGGGTGGATACACAGCCCAGGACCCTTTCCCAGTAGAGACTCCAGATTGCTGTTAACAACGGACTTCCAGCCTGTTCAAGTCTAGATGTAGGTTGGCCCAATTTGGTGGTGTATGTGTTGTTAATTCTCTCTATTGTTTCTATTTCTCTTCTTTTAATTACTGTAAGTTGAAATTGTCAATCTTCCATAAAAATTCGAAATTGTTTATGTATGTAATACCAGAAAGTAAAATTTTCAGCAAAAAAAAAAAAATGTGTTAAATTTTAAAACAATTAGCAACATTATTTTACAATAGCAGTCTATCTTAAATATTTTATAGTGATGGATAAAAGATATATAATCCAAGAATGTAAAGTAGAAAATGAAAGTCACCTTCTCACAACTTCAACTCTGAAGTTACCGTTATTAAACATGCCTCCACACATGCACAGCCTCCCCACCAGCGACTTGTTACAATTAATGAGTCTACCCTGACAGATTGGATACAGACTCAAAAGTATGAAATATGTTGCTAAATCTACTCATCCCAACCTTCCCTTCAAGAAACCAATTTGCACCAATTTCCTGGTGACTCCGAAGGTAAAGAATATGCCTGCAGTGCAGGAGACCCAAATTGGATCCCTGGGTGGGGAAGATCCCCTGGAGAAGTGAATCGCTCCCGACTCCAATATTGTTGCCTGGAGAATTCTATGGACAGAGGAGCCTGGCACACTACCGCCCATGGGGGTCACAAACTGTCCCGCACGACTGAGGGACTAACACACGCTCTCACTAACAGTAAAGGAGAAATAAGGATAGCAATAATAAATGTTCTTTGTAGAAAATCTAAACATAGAGAAAAGGAGTAGGAAGAAATTTAGTTTGTCAACCCCAATACCTAGAGTCAACACTATTTGCACGTGGTGAATTGAATTTCAGACTGTAATTTCTACTATTTTAAAGAGCCTACAGATAGAAATTTCTTGTATTGGCAAAGCACAAAATACAATGGCTATGCCGGTAAACAATTCCCTCATGGTCCTTTTCCTCAGGAATTGAGGTGAGTAATCTTTTACCTGTTTGGAATTTTGAAGAGCAAATTAGCATTCTCATCTCCATGGCAACTCTTTACGTAGTGATTGATAGCCACCGCATCCACTAGAGTCTTTTTATTTGACATTTCCAACCAATCGAGTGGGATTAGGGGCGGGATTAGAGGGCGTTTCCACCGGTGCGAGAGCCAACCTTACGTCGGCCGTGCGTCATCAGCCTGCGCCAAGGGCACAGTTGGCGCCCTCCGTTCAAGGGGTAGTAGTGCTGCTTCCGCGGCAATGAATTGTTCCCGGGCAGCGGCCGCTTGCTGCCTGTGGCGGCTGCGCACAGGCGCCCTGCAGCCCCTCTCAGGTAAAGGGGAAGCCTGAGCGCGACTGCGCGCGGGGCGGAGGAGTCCAGGAATTTTATCCTTAGGCTTAGGTCGG
>SJYV01034234.1:308401-321036 GCA_006410875.1 Neotragus pygmaeus | reverse complement strand
GGTTCTGGCGAGCCCATTAGGCGTCCGTGAGTTTGGGGGATGACGCAATTTCGCGCCTGTATTGTGACGAGACGGGAGGTGAGGTAGGCGTTCCAGACTGAGGAGAGTTGGCAACCTTGAAAGTTTAGTGTCCTGGGGGTTGGGGGTTCTCTTAGCTTTCCCTTATGGCCTTGTAGGTGGCCCTACGGACCGGCAGCCTGGGTTTCCTCCCGTACGACCGCCCCACTCCGGAGCCGGTTAGAAACGCAGATTCTCAGATCGCTCCCTTAACCTACCGGATCTTAACAAGCCCTTGGAATGACTCGTGTGCATTTGCAAGTTAGAGAAGCACCCGGATGTTGGAAGGAGCATCGAATTGGAGTAGGGAGACTTGGGCTTGGATTCTGACTCATCTTTTCCTCATTTATCCGAGCTGCCTCAGAAAATGGTGAGGTCATTTTCTCAATACCACCTTCAGGATTTTTGCTTTATAACAGTACCACTGATATTTTACCACTGATGTTACTAGAGTTTTTTTTTTTTTTAATTTCCCTAGACAGTATTCCTTTTTAAAATCAGAACATTGGAAACTAGATCCCTAGGTAAACGGAAAACCAGTATCTCTTGTCCCAGGGGGAAAAATCATAAAAGTACGCTGAAAACAAGTTATTGTATTAGATACTGTTGTCTACCAAGGTTTGAACTCAAGACCATCTTTTTTTTCTCGTAAGAAAAGAAAATTAACAAATGTTAGGAAGATTTTAAGATATGTCAGCTGTAAACTGAGACAGTCTCCTTCATAAAATCAAAAGAGTTGGAAGAGAATCAGTTAAGCTGCTCAGTCGGGTGTGCCACTCTTTGCGACCCCATGGACTGCAACACACCAGGCTTCCCCGGCCATCACCAACTCCGGGAGCTTGCTCAGACTCATGTCCATTGAGTCAGTGATGCCATCCAACCATCTCATCCTCNTCAGTCGGGTGTGCCACTCTTTGCGACCCCATGGACTGCAACACACCAGGCTTCCCCGGCCATCACCAACTCCGGGAGCTTGCTCAGACTCATGTCCATTGAGTCAGTGATGCCATCCAACCATCTCATCCTCTTTCGTCCCCTTCTCCTGCCTTCAGTCTTTCCCAGCGTCAGGGTCTTTTCCAGTGAGTCAGTTCTTCCAATCACATGGCCAAAGTATTATGGAGTTTGAACTTCAGCATCTGTCCTTCCAATGAATATTCAGGACTGATCTCTTTTAGAATGGACTGGTTGCATCTCCTTGCAGTCCAAGTGACTCTCAAGAGTCTTCTCCAACACCACAGTTCAAAAGCATCAATTCTTCAGCGCTCAGCTTTGTTTATGGTCCAGCTCTCACATCCATACATGACTACTGGAAAAACCATAGCTTTGACTAGACAGACTTTTGTTGGCAGGGTAATTTCTCTGCTTTTAATATGCTGTCTAGGTTGGTCATAGCTTTCCTTCCAAGGAGCAAATGTCTTTTAATTTCATGGCTGCAGTCACCATCTGCAGTGATTTTGGAGCCCAAGAAAATAGTCTCTCAGTGTTTCCATTGTTTCCACATCTGTTTGCCATGAAGTGATGGGACCAGAAACCATGATCTTAGTTTTCTGAATGTTGAGTTTTAAGCCAGCTTTTTCACTCTTCTCTTTCACTTTCATCAAGAGGCTCTTTAGTTCTTCGCTTTCTGCCATAAGGGTGATGTCATCTGTGTATCTGAGTTTATTGCTATTTCTCCTGGCAATTTTGATTCCAGCTTGTGCTTCATCCATCCTGGCATTTCACATGATGTACTCTGCATTTAAGTTAAATGAGCAGAGTGACAATATACAGCCTTGATGTACTCCTTTCCCAACTTGGAACCAGTCTGTTATTCCATGTCCAGTTCTAACTGTTGCTTCTTGACCTGCATACAGGTTTATGTGTGTATAGAAGAGAATCCTAGCAACTTAAGATCTTTTCATATATAACTTGAAATCTCGTAGGTGCCATCACTGGTATATGTTTCACATTTTAGGAAATCACAAATATGATGCATTTGAGAGCTTTTAGTACTGGGCCTCAACCTTATTATTTCTCAGTTTTAAAGTGTGTGACAATGCAGGCAAAACTCAGGATTGTTGAAGATGAATTTTAATGCTCCTTCATTCTTTTTCATTTGTAGTTACTTTGCATCCTGTATCTTTTTATCTTCATGATAACTCAGTAAGAAAGGTTTTATTATTGTGTTTCCCCAAAAAAGAAAATAATCAGATTGTTCCCAATTTTATATGTAAGAAATGGCAATTAGGAATTGTCAAAAGTCTGTGTTAGAAACAAGAGGTATTTTCTGATTCTAGTTCTGTGCCCTATCTATGGTCCATCTCATACTTGTTTTTCTTTTCCATTATGATTTATTACTAGATATAGTTTCCTGTGCTATATAGTAGGACCTTGTTTATCTATTCTTTTTAAAAACATTTTTGATGTGGACCATTTTTTACATCTTTATTGAATTTGTTGCAATATTGTTTCTGTCTTATGTTTTGGTTTTTGGCCTCGAGGAATGTGAGATCTTAAATCCCTGACCAGAGTTCAAACCCACACCCCTGCACCGGAAGGCAGAGTTTTAACCACTGGACCACCAGGGAAGTCCCTTATCTATTTTATGTATAGTAGTTTGTTAATTCCAAATTCCTAATTTATCCTTCCCCCACTCCATTTCCCCTTTGGTAACCAAAAGATTGTTTTTTATGTCTGTGAGTCTGTTTCTTAAATAAGTTCTTTTGTAAACTTCTTAGTTCTCATTTTAGATTCCACACGTAAGTGGCATCACCTGGTATTTGTGTTTCTCTGCCTTCATTTAGTATTGTAATCTCTAGATCCTTGAATGTTGCTGCAAATGGAATTATTTCACTCTTTATGAGTGAGCAGTGTTCGTGTCTGTGTGTGTGTGTGTATCTGTCAATGGATGTTTAGTTTGCTTCCATCTCTTGGCTGTTGTGAATAGTCTGCTATGAACATTGGGGTGCATGTGTCTTTTCCAGTTACAGTTTTGTCCAGTTATATGCCCAGAAGTGGTATTACTGGATCATATGGCAACTCTGTTTTTAGTTTTTTGAGGAACCAGTATAGTGCTGCACCAGTTTACATTCTTAGCAACAGTGTACAAGGGTTCCCTTTTTTCTACACCCTCTCCAGCATTTGTTATTTGTAGACTTTTTAATGATGGCCATTCTGACTGACTGGTGAGGTAGTACCTCATTGTAGTTTTGATTTGAATTTTTCTAATTAGCAGTGTTGAGCATCTTTTCATGTGTCTATTGCTGAAACTCCAGTACTTTGGCCACCTCATTCGAAGAGTTGACTCACTGGAAAAGATCCCGATGCTGGGAGGGATTGGGGGCAGGAGGAGAAGGGGATGATAGAGGATGAGATGGCTGGATGGCATCACTGACTCGATGGACGTGAGTCTGAGTGAACTCCGGGAATTGGTGATGGACAGGGAGGCCTGGCGTGCTGTGATTCATGGGGTCGCAAAGAGTCGGACACGACTGAACTGAACTGAACTGGTTGCCTGTTTGTATATCTTCTTCAGAGAAATGTCTGTTTAGATCTTCTGCCTGTATTTTTTAGTGGGTTGTTTGGTTTTTTGGTTTTTGTGTGTGATTTTTTGAGTTGTATGAGTTGTTGGTATAATTTGGAAGTTAAGCCCTTGTTGGCTGCATCGTTTGCAAATATTTTCTGTCTGCAGGTTGTCTTTGCATTTTCCTTTGCTGTGCAAAAGCTTATAAGTTTGACTAGGTCCTATTTGGTTTTGCTTTTATTTCTATTGCCTTGGGAGACTCATCTAAGAAAACATTGGTACTGTTTATGTCAGAGAATGTTTTGCCTATTTTCTCTTTTAGGAGTTTTGTGGTGTCATATCTTATTTATGTTATAACTTACATTTTGAGTTATTTTTGTGTATGCTATGAGAGCTTGATTTACATGTGGCTGTCCAGCTTTCCCAACACCACTTGCTTAAGAGACTTTTTTTTCTCATTGTATAGTCTTGCCTCCTTTATCAGAGATTAACTGGCTAGGTGTGTGGGTTTTTTTCTGAGCTCTATTCTGTTCAGTTGATCCATTTGTCTCTTTTTGTGCCAGTGCCACGTTTTTTGATTACTGTAGCTTTGGAGTATTGTCTGAAATCCGGGAGGATTATTCTTCCAGCTTTGTTCTTTTTTTCTCAGGCTTGCTTTGGCTATTCTAAGTGTTTATGATTCCATACAAATTTCATGATTTTTTTTTCTAGTTCTGTGAAAAATGTCACAGGTAATTTGATAGAGGTCACATTAAATCTGTAGATTACTTTGGATAGTATGGCCATTTAAACAATATCTTTGCATTCTAAAAAGCGTCCATCCAATACTTTTTAAAGCCACCTTGCAGAGATTGTGACAAGATAGGGATGGCAAATATTACAATACCTCACCCTCCACACATACCTTAAAAAAACATTTATTAGATGCCTGAATCTGGAAAAGTGTTGCAGTGCTAGGGAAAAGTCAAATATGTTTTTAATAGAATTATAACTCTACCCGTCAAAAGTCAGCTGTATGTTTGAACTCATGCACTTAACTCCTTGCTATTTCTCAGTAAATAATTTCTTAAAAATTAATATTGAGGAATTTCCCAATGGTTCAATGGTTAGAACTTTGCACTTTGACTGCTCAGGGCCCAGTTCAGTGGTTCAGTCCCTGGTCCAGGAATTAAGATCCCATAAGCCACTGAGCTTGGCCAAAAAAAGAAAGGAGTATTGCATTGTTTTAAAAGTTCTTATTAACACATTTTGTGGTGGGAGTAACAAAACGAGAGAACAAGCAGACAGGTTATTTTAAGAAATAGAGTCATCTCATTATATATTTATTCATGGCTGCACTGTGTCTCTGTTGCTTTGCACAGGCCTCCTCTAACTGCAGCAAGGGGGGCTGCTCTTCCTTGCAGCTCGAGGGCTTCTCATTGCAGTGGCTTCTTGTGTTGTGGAACACAAGCCGTAGGCGGGTGGGCTTCAGTAGCTGTGACTTGTGGGCTCTAAAGTGCAGACTCAGTAGTTGTGGTGCACAGGCTTAGTTGCCCTGTGGTGTGTGAGGTTTTCCAGAGCCAGAGATTGAACCCATGTCCCCTGCATTGGCAGGCAGATGCTTAACCACTGGACCACCAGGGAACGTCCCATCTCTTCATTTTTAACTTTAACTTTTAGACCACATCTTTCTACAAGGAGGCCAGGCCTTGGACTTGGAGGAAGACCTTGGGACAGGTTACCTTGACTTTGTCAAGTGTCTCAAATTGTTCTCCACATGGGAACATAGTCATGGAGGGACTTCCCTGGCAGTCCTGCAGTTAAGACTCTGCACATCCACTGCGGAGGGTGCAGGTTCGAAGCCTAGTAGGGGAACTAAGATCCTGCATGCAGTGTGGTCAAAACAAAACAGAAGGCCATAGACCACAGTGACCTGCTGTCTGACGACATAGATCTGAGTGGTACCTTACACCTGGCAGAACTTGGAATCCATCCAGTTAAGTCAGGCACGCTCAGTGAGACGGAGCAGGTTCTGTGGAAGAACGGATCAAAGCTGGGACACCATGCTTCTGACCCCCATATCTGCTGCTCCTTTGTCTAGAGTGAGGCATTTAAAATCCTCAGCCTGAAAAGTTCAAACGCACATCTCAGATTTCATCAGGCCTACCCCATCACTTTGTCTCCAAAGCACTCAAGCCTTTTTTAATGGAAAAAAAAAAAAAGGCTATCGATGTATCAGAATGAAACTTTCTACACATTTTGTGGGTATTCCTTAGCCTAAATGAAAGGTATCTTATTAAACAGATGGTAGTCATACATAAGATCCCTGAAACACATCTCAAGATGATATCAGTACAGTCAGAGTTCACATTACCAACTCAATGGTCTAATCTTTACTTCCATATCTGCAAAATGAGTTAACACCTTATACGTCTAAACATGTTATAAAACTCTTCTCTTAGGGGAGAGAACTTGGGGAATGCTTTAATACAAGCCTCAGAGATTATAGTCAAGGTGTTAACTATTTGGAGATTTTTTTAAAAGACAAAATCTAATCTGTCCTGAAGAAGTTACATTTTGAAAGCAAGAGGAGTTCAGTTGAACTAAGTACCAGAATGAGGTGAAACGTAAGCGCTAGGCTAGATTCTCAAAGTCAGATGCTCACTGGCACAGATACTTTTAATAAGAGAACGTAAATCTACAGTTCTTAACCTTGGCTGCAGAGAACATTTGTGCACAGAACTCTTCAAAAGCATCATCTCCCAGGGAATCAACTGGGGAGGAGCATCCATGATTCTGAGAGCCCCCTAGGGGTTGTGTGCAGCCAGAGTTGGAAAAGAAGGAGGTGTATGACCTGGGGAAACATGCCCATCCAAGGCAGCTGCCGTGTTAGCTGCCTGGTGAGAAGATGCCATCAGTATTTCTAGATTGTCATACACTTCAAGTGAAGCCAGGTTCCAGATCTTTAGTTAAATCTTCTATGTTTTAAATACTGGTAATTAATTTACTTAGAAAAAAAAAAAACTGCATCCTGCTGTATTTAAAATGGATAACTCACAAGGACCCACTGTATAGTACGTGGAATTCTGCTCAGTGTTATGTGGCAGCCTGGATGGGAGGGGCGTTTGGGGGAGAATGGGTACATGTGTATGTATTGCTGAGTCCCTTCCCTGTTCACCTGAAACCATCACATTTTTTGATAATCGGTTATACCCCAATACAAAATAAGTTTAAAAAATAAAGCTACAGATCACTGGAGGTTAAACAGAGTCCACTTGTAGGCATCCCCAACCTATGGGGAGCTTATTTGTGACCTTTGCTGTAAGATGCCTCTTTCTTCTGTGAAAGGAATCATCTCAATTTTACCTGAGAGTAATGGAGAATAAACACTTGCATTGCAGCTTATGGAAGAAGAATCAGTGTCAGATTTTGCAGTTCGGGAATGACCTTAGACAATATCAATAGGGAAGCTGTGGATCGAATAATCCGGGTGGATCATGCAGGTGAATATGGAGCGAACCGCATCTATGCAGGGCAGATGGCCATCCTGGGCCGGACAAGCGTCGGGCCGGTCATTCAGGTGGGCACCTCTTGATCTCTCAGTGATGAATCACATTGGGTCATGCATTGTCAAGGGAGGTACTGTTGTCCCCAAGAGACAAAAAATTGGTTGTGGGGTGGGGGTGGAGGAGTAAAAAGCATATTATTATTTTTTATACAGCTCAGACAGACAAACAGATTTATAGTACACAAACAAATATAGTCTAGCTGTAGTATTAAAATTTCATGGCGGGGAGCAATAAAAAAGGATTAAGAGTCATTGCATTAACTCAGAGCACCAGTTGTAAGACCTTGTGGGCCCACCCCTAGTGGAGCCCAGTGGAGATATTCTATATTTTATACTGAGAGGCAGATTGGACAGGCCTGGGCTTCATAGTCACATGGACCGAAGTTCACATTCCAGCTCTCTCCCACCTCCTACCTGTGTGAGCTTGAGGAAGTCACATGACGTGTTCCGTGTCTGCAAATGAGCTGAGAAAACGTCATTCAGTTTTGGTGAAGAATAAATGAGCTGGTGTAGAGCAGCAAATACCATGCCTGGCATGTAGCAGACACTTAGCACATGTTAAATGGCCTGCTCTGAGTACTTGGGCAAATTTCTTGACCTCTCTGTGCCTCACTTCCTTCATCTGTATAGTGAGGATGATAATAATAGTTTGTCCTTCACAAAGCTGTTTGACAGTTCCTGGCTATGGGACATACTCTTAAGTGTTAGCTCTTAGGATCATTCTTCCTTTTTCTTTTGATGTAAATGATACATTTCTGGCTGTCCGAAAGGAAATCATATAAAGGGTAATATTCTGCCCTCCTAATTTTGAAATGGGCTACACATCTCATGTCTTTGGGGCTGTGGACCGTTGTCCTCAAACAGGTGCACTGTGGATCTGAGCAACTTCTGCTGGCTCTGTGGTTTGGAGTCCGCTTGTCTGGAATGGAGATAACAGACACTTCTCTTGGTTTGCTGTCTCTCTTCTGCATAATCTGATGTTTGGGGCTTTTCCTTCGATGATTCAAGGGGGCTGGGGGAAGTAGCAGTTCTCATCATTCTCCCCATTGTGCTTCCTTTACCCACATGAACACAGCATGTGGCTTCCTTATTATGTAGCAGGTGGTCTCTCTGAAATGTCTTTGTTTTTATGTTTCTTACAGAAAATGTGGGATCAAGAAAAGGACCACTTGAAAAAGTTTAATGAGTTGATGGTTGCATTCAGGGTGCGGCCAACCATTCTGATGCCCTTTTGGAACGTGGTGGGGTTTGCACTGGGTACGTGTCTATCTTGGAGAGCCTGTGTGAGCTTAGGGATCTGGAATGACTGAATCACTAAATAACCCCTCTACAATTCTTGCTGTGTCCCCTTATAACCTTTTCATTTACTTAATATTTTTCTAAAGTTAAATTGTTTTTTTTTTTCTTAAATTTATTTAAGACAGAACCTTAAAATCAGTAGTTTTATAAATAGAAGATACATTGAAAATACAACAGAGAGGGAAAAGGCTAGAGTAATTTGACAGTGGTCAGATGAAATTCCCTGATGAAGGTTTTAAACTTGGGATCTGCTCACTCTTAAAAAAGAGTCAGAGAATTCCCTGGCAGTTCAGTGGTTAGGACTCAGCGCTTTCATTGCTGAGGGCCCAAGTTCCAGCCCTAGCTGGGGAATGAAGATCCCACGAGCCCTGAGGCACAGCCAAAAGAAAAAAAGGACCAAAAAAGGGAGAGTCAGTGATATGGAAAAACCAAAGAACCCCAGTGAAGACTCACTCCTGGCAAAATCAGTAGGTTAGAAAAAGCACTGAAAGAAGAGCATTCAGTGATTCAGGGTTTGGCACTGTCGTCTGGTGCCGTGGTTTTCAAGGATGGCAGGTTGCTCCTGAGGACACTGGGCAACATCTAGAGACAGGTTTGGTTGTTGCAACTGGGGATGCCACTGACACCTAGTGGGTAAAGGTCAGGGATCTGGCTAAACATCCTACCACGTTCAGGACACTTCCCCACAGCAAGGAATTACCCAGCCCCAGGGTGCCAGGTGACAAACCCTGACCTGGTCTCCATCCCCAGTGGTGTCCACCCCATCCTTTACCTTCTGGATCTGACCATTCCAGGCGCCGGAACTGCCCTGCTTGGAAAGGAGGGTGCCATGGCCTGCACGGTGGCTGTGGAAGAGTCCATCGCACACCACTACAACAACCAGATCAGGACGCTGATGGAGAAGGAGCCTGAAAAATACAAGGAGCTTCTGCAGGTATCTGACCACGCTCTGGAAGGGACTGCGGGGGGAAAGAGCAGATACACAGTTTGGTAAGAGGAGCAAGGCAGAGTGTTAGGACTAGCACTGCCTTAGAAACCGAGAGCAGCACCTCGTCTGAAGGGCATGCACACTGAGGCAGCTGAGCTATGGGCCACGTCACGTGCTCGGGCAGAGCTAGGACTGAAACCCGCGTTTCCTGAGCCCACACCTGTATTCTCTCTGCCTCTGGGTCATTGTTGGATCCTGAGCAAAGGCCATGAGCACAGATCCTTCAGATTAAATAAACGAATATCCTCAGAATAATAAATATCCTCAGAAATTTTCTACAGAAAATAAGGGAACTGTTTAATTTTTTTTTTTAAGTCTAAGTCTGGCCACCCACCTGTCTCTGTAAATAAGTTTTTCTGGAACACAGTGGCACTCACTTGTCTGTGTGTCTGTGGCTGTGGTTCTCTCTAGGGTGGCAGAGCTGAGTCATCAGGACAGGGACCTTATAGCCCGAGAAACCTGAAGTACTTCCTCTGGCCATTTGCAGGAAAGTCTGCCTACCCGTGTCTTAGACGGCCATATGAGGCTTTGGCCACCAGAGTAAGTTTCAACAGTGGGGAATTGGAAGGCTGACTTGTTTCAATTTCTTTTTATTTAACCAGGTGATCAGGAAATTTCGGGATGAAGAGCTTGAGCACCATGACATAGGCCTCGAACATGATGCAGAACTGGTGGGGACCCATCTTTACTGTTTGCTTGTAGTGATACTTTATTTGGAAGGTTGAGGGACAGGAACATTTCTGTTTCCAGAAAGCTATAAAACCACCGTCAGAGAAAGAGAACCCATATCGGTCAGTTCAGTTCAGTCACTCGGTTGTGTCCCACTCTTTGCGACCTCATGGACTGCAGCACGCCAGGCCTCCCTGTCCATCACCAACTCCCGGAGCTTGCTTTACTCAGGTCCATTGATGTCCAGCCCGTGATGGCATCCAATCATCTCACCCTCTGTTGTCCACTTCTCCTCTTAACCTTCAATCATCATCAAGTATTAGGGTCTTTTCCAGAGAGTCATTCTTCACATCAGGTAGCCAAAGAATTGGAGTTTCAGCTTCAGCATCAGTCCTTCCAACGAATATTCAGGACTAATTTCCTTTAGGATTGACTGGTTGGATCTCTTTGCAGTCCATGGGACTCTTCAAGAGTCTTCTCCAACACCACATTTCAAAAGCATCAATTCTTCAGTGCTCAGCTTTCTTCACAGTCCAACTCTCAAATCCATACATTACCACTGGAAAAACCATAGCTTTGACCAGATGGACCTTGTTGGCAAAATAATGTCTCTGCTTTTTAATATGCTACTTAGGTTGGTCATAGCTTTTCTTCCAAGGAGCAAGCATCTTTTAATTTCACGGCTGCACTCCCCATCTGCAGTAACTTTGGAGCCCCGAAAAATAAACTCTGTCACTGTTTCCATTGTTTCCCAATCTATTTGCCATGACAGGATAGGCCTGGATGCCATGATTTTAGTTTTCTGAATGTTGAGTTTTAAGCCAGCTTTTTCACTGTCCTCTTTCACTTTCATCAAGAGGCTTTTTAGCTCCTCTTCACTTTCTGCCATAAGCGTGGTGTCATCTGCATATCTGAGGTTATTGATATTTCTCCTGGCAATCTTGATTCCAGCTTGTGCTTCATTCAGCCTGGCATTTCTCATGATGTACTCTGTATATTAGATGGGGAAACAGTGTCAGACTTTATTTTTTTGAGCTGCAAAATCACTGCAAATGGTGATTGCAGCCATGAAATTAAAAGACGCTTACTCCTTGCAAGAAAAGTTATGACCAACCTAGATAGTATATTCAAAAGCAGAGACATTACTTTGCCGACTAAGGTCCGTCAAGTCAAGACTATGGTTTTTCCTGAGGTCATGTATGGATGTGAGAGTTGGACTGTGAAGAAGGCTGAGTGCTGAAGAATTGATGCTTTTGAAATGTGGTGTTGGAGAAGACTCTTGAGAGTCCCTTGGACTGCAAGGAGATCCAACCAGTCCATCCTAAAGGAGATCAATCCTGAGNGAGAGTTGGACTGTAAAGAAGGCTGAGCGCTGAAGAATTCATGCTTTTGAACTGTGGTGTTGGAGAAGACTCTTGAGAGTCCCTTGGACTGCAAGGAGATCCAACCAGTCCATCCTAAAGGAGATCAATCCTGAGATTTCTTTGGAAGGAATGATGCTAAAGCTGAAACTCCAGTACTTTGGCCACCTCATGTGAAGAGTTGACTCATTGGAAAAGACTCTGATGCTGGGAAGGATTGGGGGCAGGAGGAGAAGGGGACAACAGAGGATAAGATGGCTGGATGGCATCACAGACTCGATGAACATGAGTCTGAGTGAACTCCGGGAGATGGTGATGGACAGGGAGGCCTGGCATGCTGCGATTCATGGGGTCGCGAAGAGTCAGACACGACTGAGCGACTGAACTGAACTGAACTGAAGCAGGGTGACAATACACAGCCCTGACGTACTCCTTTCCCAAACTGGAACCAGTCTGTGTTGTGTGTCTGGTTCTAACTGTTACTTCCTGACCTGCATACAGATTTCTTAGAAGGCAGGTCAGGTGGTCTGGTATTCCCATCTCTCAAAGGATTTTCCACAGTTTGCTGTGATCCACACAGCCAAAGGCTTTGGCGTAGTCAGTAAAGCAGAAGTAAATTTTTTTCTGAAACTCTTTTGCTTTCTCGATGATCCAGCGGATGTTGGCGATTTGATCTTTGGTTCCTCTGCCTTAATCCAGCTTGAACATCTGGAAGTTCTCGGTTCATGTACTGTTGAAGCCTGGCTTGGTGAATTTTGAGCATCACTTTGCTAGTATGTGAGATAAGTGCAATTGTGTGGTAGTATATACAGAGTACATCATGAGAAACACTGGACTGGAAGAAACACAAGCTGGAATCGAGATTGTCAGGAGAAATATCAATAACCTCAGATATGCAGATGACACCACCCTTATGGCAGAAAGTGAAGAGGAGCTAAAAAGCCTCTTGATGAAAGTGAAAGAGGAGAGTGAAAAAGTTGGCTTAAAGCTCAACATTCAGAAAACGAAGATCATGGCATCCGGTCCCATCACTTCATGGGAAGTAGATGGGGAAACAGTGTCAGACTTTTATTTTGGGGGGCTCCGAGATCACTGCAGATGGTGACTGCAGCCATGAAATTAAAAGACGCTTACTCCTTGGAAGAAAAGTTATGACCAACCTAGATGGCATATTCAAAAGCAGAGACATTACTTTGCCGACTAAGGTCCATC
>SJYV01034234.1:272362-306371 GCA_006410875.1 Neotragus pygmaeus | reverse complement strand
AAAGAATTGATGCTTTTGAACTGTGGTGTTGGAGAAGACTCTTGAGAGTCCCTTGGACTGCAAGGAGATCCAACCAGTCCATTCTGAAGGAGATCAGCCCTGGGATTTCTTTGGAAGGAATGATGCTAAAGCTGAAACTCCAGAATTTTGGCCACCTCATGCAGTGTTGACTCATTGGAAAAGACTCTGATGCTGGGGAGGATTGGGGGCAGGAGGAGAAAGGGACGACAGAGTATGAGATGGCTGGATGGCATCACTGACTCAATGGACGTGAGTCTGAGTGAACGCTGAGAGTTGGTGATGGACAGGGAGGCCTGGCTTGCTGCAATTCATGGGGTCAGGAAGAGTCGGACACGACTGAGTGACTGAACTGAACTTGAGGATTCTTTGGCATTGTATTTCTTTGGGATTGGAATGAAAGCTGACCTTTTCCAGTCCTATGGCCACTGCTGAGTTATCCAAATTTGCTGGCATGTTGAGTACAGCACTTTAAAAGCATCATCTTTTAGGATTTGAAATAGCCCAACTGGAATTCCATCACCTGCACTAGCTTTGTTCATAGTGATGCATCCTAAGGCCCACTTGATTCGCATTCCAGGATGTCTGGCTCTAGGTCAGTGATCACACCATCCTGGTAACCTGGGTCATTGAGATCTTTTTTGTATAGTACTTCTTTGTATAGTTCTTGCCACCTCTTCTTAATATCTTCTGCATCTGTTAGATCCATACCGTTTCTGTCCTTTATTTTGCCCATCTTTGCATGAAATATTCCCTTGGTATCTCTAATTTTCTTGAAGAAATCTCTTGTCTTTCCCATTCTATTGTTTTCCTTTATTTCTTTTCATTGATCACTGAGAAAGCCTTTCTTAACTTTCCTTGCTATTCTTTGCAATTCTGCATTGAGATGGGGATATCTTTCCTTTTCTCCTTTGCCTTTCACTTCTCTTCTTTTCTCAGCTATTTGTGAGGCATCCTCAGACAACTATTTTGCCTTTTTGCATTTCTTTTTCTTGGGGATGGTCTTGATCACCGCCTCCTGTACAATGTCATGAACCTCCGTCCATAGTTGTTCAGGCACTCTGTCTATCAGATCTATTCCCTTGAATCTGTTTGTCACTTCCACTGAGTAAATCATAAGAGATTTGATTTAGGTCATACCTGAATGGTTTAGTAGTTTTCCCTACTTTCTTCAATTTAAGTCTGAGTTTTGGAATAAGGAGTCCATGATCCGAGCCACAGTCAGCTCCCAGTGCTGTTTTTGCTGACTGTGTAGAGCTTCTCCATCTTTGGCTGCAAAGAATATAATCAGTCTGATTTCGGTATTGACCATCTGGTGATGTCCATGTGTAGAGTTGTCTCTTGTGTTGTTTGCTATGACCAGTGCATTCTCTTGGCAAAACTCTGTTAGCCTTTGCCCTGCTTCATTTTGTACTCCAAGGCCAAATTTGCCTGTTACTCTAGGTATCTCTTGACTTCCTACTTTTGCATTCCAATCCCCTGTGATGAAGAGGACATCTTTTTTTTGGTGTTAGTTCTACAAGGTCGTGTAGATCTTCATAGAACCGTTCAGTTTCAGATTCTTCTGCATTAGTGATCAGGGCATAGGCTTGGATTACTATGATATTGAATGGTTTGCCTTGGAAATGAACAGAGATCATTCTGTCATTTTTGAGATTGCACCCAAGTACTACATTTCAGACTCTTGTTGGCTATGAGGGTTACTCCATTTCTTCTAAGCCACAGTAATAGATATAATGGTCATCTGAGTTAAATTTGCCCATTCCAGTACATTTTAGTCCACTGATTACTAAATGCCATCTCCTGTTTGACTGCTTCCCATTTATCCTGATTCATGGACCTAGCTATCCAGGTTCCTATGTAATATTGTTCTTTACGGCATTCAACTTTAGTTCCATCACCAGTTGCATTCACAGCTGAGCATTAATAGAGCTGCTTGACAGAAAGCAAGCAAATGCCTTGCTCCCAGCTGAGAATCATTTCTTGCTTCCTTATCCTTTTCCCCAGCACATTGGCTGTTTCCGGTGAGAAGCTGGTTGGGTCAGATGTTTTGGCTGTAGCAAAGGCATTCTAATCTTTTGAAAAGGATTTTTCCCCCCTGTTAAAATATATCATTTCTTAGATCTTATTACTTATCCAGAGAAGTCCCAACCCTGCCATGCTAGACTTGTGCCTTACAATGGAATGTGAATATAGAATGGATTTCTTTGGTTTGCTTACTGTTGTTTTTTTTAACAGGCTCCAGCATATACCGTTCTGAAGAGCATTATCCAGGCTGGATGCAGAGTGGCGATATATTTATCAGAAAGACTTTAAAGTATGTCCACTTTTCCTTGTGTGTAAGGATAATAGTAATTTTAACAGGTGACAGTGGCAGAGAAGGAAATATACAGTTATTGTTCTATGACTTTGTTAATAAATTATGGGAGGTTTCTTCGTTAATAAAATTCTCCAGTGTTGGTTGTTCTCTGAACTGCTTTACGGCCATAAGGCTGACAGTTTACCAGGTGTGTTCAGATGACAGGAAACGAAGCTGGTTCTCATTTGGTCTATACATTTTTTCCTAAAGCAACAAGTATGAATCATTAAGAAAGTAACATATCTTCGAGAGAAATAAAAAAAATGAGTTTACCGGTATCACAAAGTAATTTAAAACAGTGATGATTAAAATTGACAAATCGAGACTGTCTAGCCCATCAGGTAAGCAGAAGACTGACACTATTTTTATTGTGAAATGTGGGTTGAGAGCAGGTTACTCCCATCAGAGAATATACTCAATTATTTGTGAAGTTGAATTATAATCATTTCCTTTAGATCTGTTCCCTAAAGAATGGACGAAAATGAACTATAATTTTCATACTTTGTTGAAATCTTTTATGATTTACAAATTTTAAAATAATTTGTGGGGAAAAAACCTAGATCGGTGGTTCTCTTCTCTGGCTGCATATTAGGGTTCCTGAAGAGCCTTTTAGAATTTTTCAGATTGTGGACCAAAAATTCTGATTTAATTAGGGAGGAGCCCAGGATCACAATGGTTTTGAAAGCTCCCAGGGCTGGGAACCCCTGGGCTAGATTGTCAGCTTCTGTGGTGAAGAATCATGTCCCTGGGTCTTTGCCTCCTGCCTAGCGCTCTGTGTTTCATCACCGCCTGGCTTCAGGGCGTCCTGTTTTGAAGGACAGAAACACTGGGATAGTTTGGATTAGTCTTCTATAACCTCTCTTTTTCCTAAACCGAACATGCATTTAATCTTACGTGAGCAAGTGAATCAGTCTTCTGGTACTAATTGCAATAAACATGGGAGAGAAGGGTTGAAGACAACTGAATTCTAAATTCTTGCACTAGGTTACAAACAGATGTCTGTTGAAAGGCCAAGTTTCTACTCAGTTGTTGCCTATCTCCATTATTTTATAAATACGCATTTTATTTCCTGTAAAGACAATGAGTTTATTGAGGGCTAAACATCTTTTCTAGTTTCTAGTCCACAGTAGGTACCCATTAAAAGGGAGGGGAGGAAAGAAGAAAAGAAAAGGAAGGGAGGGAACTACCAAACTGCTAGGAAAATGGCCTCGGTGGGTGTTCTTAATCGCCTCTGGATCCCAGTGCTAGAGGCTCCCAGGGCGCCATCCCTGGCCCTGTCTGTCCATCGTTTTCTTCTTGGTATCTCATCCTGCCTTGAGGCTGACTCCTTCACATTTATATCTCCAGCCTGGATTTCTCATTTTCAAATAGCCATCTGCCTACAAGATCCTCCACTTGGAAGTCAAGAAAGTCCCAAGTTCCACACACCCCAAGCTGAGCTCCCTGCCCTCCCACCCCTAGTCTTGCTTCCCCAGTGGCCTCCCCATCACAGGGAATGGCAACTCCTTTCTGGTCCTCAGGCCAAAAGCTCTACGGTCCCCTCTGACACCTGCCTCTGTTACACTCCCATCAACCAGGACATCCTTTGGGCTCTACCAGATCCTCTTCACTGTCTGAACTGCTGTCACTCAGGTCTCTTTCCCCCTTCCCCCCATCTCTCACCTAGGCTATTTTAGAAGCCTTCTAACTATTCTTCCTGCCTTACCTTTTCCTCCCATGATCCATTCTCAACTCAGCAGCCAGAGCGTACTTTGAACTGTCAGTCAGATCCCAATACTATTGCTCAGCTCAGAACCTCGCTGTGGCTTTCCCCAGTTACCACAGGTTAAAGGTCATGGTCCCTAAGATGGCTTATGAGACCTACATAATCTCGCCTCTGTGACAGCTTCCCGTTCCTCACTCTTCTAGTCACACTGGCTCCCTTCCTATTCCTTGAAATGCTGAGGCATATTTCTGCCTTGTGGCCTTTGCAATGGCTATTCTCTCTGCTCAGAATCCTTCCCCCCGGATATCTCCATGGCCAAATCCCTCACTGACTCCTAAGGTTTTGTTCAAATGTCAGTTTTGAAAGGACACCCACTCTGAACACCTCTTTCCCAAAGATTGCGGAGCCCACCCCACCACATAACCTCATGCCTCTTGCTCTGTTCTGCACTTTCCCCCCATAGCACTACTACCCTCTAGCATATTATATAAGGTACTTACTTCCTGTGTTTGTCTGTTTTTTCCCTGTAAGAATATAAACTCTATAGGATAGAAATCTTTGTTTTAATCACTAACAGATAACTAGTTGATGGGATTGGATGAAGAAATTGTACTCCCTTATTAGAAGTCATTTTCAGATAACTGGTAAATCAGAACTACTCCTGTTTGCATCCCAGCAAAATTCAGTGGATATTTATTGAAAAGATTCTACCAAGCTGAGCTGGGCCCCTGGCCCCAGTCTGTACAAATTGTTTTGTTGTAAAACTCAAAATCTTTTAGTCAGCAGATGGGGGGAGGGTGGGGATAGGGAGATGGTACCAGGAAACCAAAGGAAGGCCCTTCTCTGTGTTTCTTGCTGATGATTTTAAAAAACACAGACTGGAGTTTGGCATATGAATCCACATGCAAAAGAATGAATTTAGATCTGTACTTAACAGCACATAAAAAAATTAAAACACACTGCTAAATTTCTAAAGCTCTTAGAAGAAAACATAAGAATAAATCTGTGTGACTTTGGATTAGGCAACAGTTGTTTAAATATGACACCAAAAGTACAAGCAATAAAAGAAAAAAATAGATAAACTGCACTTCATCAAAATAAAAACTTTTGTTCTTGGAAGAACACTATCATGAAAGTGAGAAGACAACCAACAGAATAGGAGAAAATATTTGCAAATCCTGTATCTGGTAAGGGATTTGTATCTAAAGTATGAAGAACTCTTACAACTCTAAGGCAAATTAATTAAAAATAGGCAAACATGTCTCCAAAGAAGATATGCAAATGGCCAATTAGCATTTGGGAAAAAGAAGTTCCCCATATCATTCGTCACTACAGAAAACCACAATGAGATACCACTTCACACCCACTCGGATGGCTACAATCAAAAACATGGAGAATAAAAAGTGCTGGTGAGGATGTGGAGAAACTGTAACCCTCTTACACTTGTGGGACTGTAAAATGGTGCAGCCCCTTTGGAAAACAGTCTGACATTTCCTCAGATAGTTAATATATAGAATTATGTGCTACAGTAACTCCGAGGTATAAATGTAAAAGAAGTTGTATTCAAATAAGTAATTGGATATGAATATTCATAGTATTAATAACATTGTTTATGATAGCCAGAAAGTAGAAACAACCCGAGTGTCCATCAGCTGATGAATGGATAAGCTAAATGCGGTGTATCTATGCAATGGAATGTTGCTGCTGCTGCTGCTGCTAAGTCGCTTCAGTCATGTCCAACTCTGTGCTACCCCATAGACGGCAGCCCACCAGGCTCTGCTGTCCCTGGGATTCTCCAGGCAAGAACACTGGAGTAGGTTGCCATTTCCTTCTCCACAATGGAATGTTGCTGCTGCTGCTGCTAAGTCGCTTCAGTCGTGTCTGACTCTCTGCGCTGTTAGTCACCTGTAAAAAGGAAGGAAGTGCTGATGCATGTTGCAGCATTGAGGAACCTTAAAAACTTGATGTTTGGTTACAGAGTTTCAGTATGGGACGATGGAAACATCTGGAGAGTGATGATGGCAGTAGTTGCATGTCAATATGAAAGTGCTTAACAACCGCTGAACTCTGCACATGGAAATGGTTAAGATGGTAAATGGTTACCTATATTTTATAGCAATAATTTTGGAGCCCACTTATATGAAATGTGCAGAAAAGGCAAATCCAGAGACAAAGAATAGCCTGCTAGTTGCGTAGGACTGCAAGAGACAGAATGGGGAGATATTGCTAATGGATTTAGGGTTTCTTTTGGGGGTGCTGAATGTTCTAGAATTAGATGGTGGTAATGGTTGCATAACCTATGAACAGGCTAAAAACCACTGAAACGTAGGCTTTAAAAATGAATTTTATGGTATGAATCATAGCAATTAAAAATACAGGATTTGTAGTTTTATGCTATAAGTGTGTGTGAGTTGCTCGGTTGTGTCCTATTTGTGACCCTATGGACTGTAGCCCACCAGGCTCCTTTGTCCATGGAATTCTCCAGGCAAAAATACTGGAGTGGATAGCCATTCCCTTCTCCAGGGGATCTTCCTGACCCAGGGATTGAACCCAAGTCTTCTGTTTTGCAGACAGATTCTTTACATCTGAGTCACATAGCAATTTTATGCTATATTTGAAAGCAAATTTCAGTCCAGGCAATTGAATGGGAGATGATTTATTTAATGTACAAGCTTTCAAGCCAGAAGAGCATGTGGAAGTCTTGATCTTCTGAGATGCTGATGCTGTTTGTTGCCTTCCTATATCAAAATGAATTTTGTTAGTATTGCGGTCAGTAGTCTTAGTCCTATGAAGGCATTTTGTACAATCCTTATTGGAAGCTCAGATTTGCTACTGTTTGTTTAGCATCCCCTTCAGAATTGATGGCTGATGTTTTGTGCTTTCTGAGAGCTTCTTGAATATAAGGGTAGAGGGCTTTTCTGAATCCCCCTTTGTTTTAATTCCATTACAGCTTGTCCTCTGTATTAACAAGGTAATCTTGTCTTTCTCTTACTTTGCTGCTCTGACCTTTCAGGGGAAATGTGATTTTAGACTTGGATACCATCCAAAGATGATGCCAGGATTACGAAGGATATTATTCTTGCAAGCAGTTCAGTTTCAAAATGTGATCTGAGCTATAGTTAGTTGCATGTTTTTGATTCCTTCTCTACTCAGAAGTGGTCCACAGATAAGTAGCAGTAGTAACCTGGGAACGTGTTAGAAATGCAGAATTTGGGGAATCCTCCCAGGACCTACCTAATGAGAATCTGCATTTTAACAAGGTTTGGTGGTTTTAAAGTATGTCTGCAGATTCCTTGATATTTCTCTGTTTTGTTGTTGCTGGTGGTTTTAGTCGCTAAGTTGTGTCCAACTCTTTGTGACCCCTTGGACTGTAGCCCATCAGGCTCCTCTGTCCATGGGATTTTCCAGGCAAGAACACGAGTGGGTTGCCATTTCCCTCTCCAGGGGATCTTCCTGACCCAGGGATTAAACCCTCGACCCCTACATTGGCAGGTGGATTCTTTACCACTGAGCCACCTGGGAAGTCCAGGTGTTCATTTGAAAAGTGAAAGTGAAAATCACTCAGTCCTGTCTGACTCTTTGCGACCCCAGGGACTATATACAGTCCGTGGACTTCTCCAGGCCAGACTACTGAAGTGGGTTGCCATTCCTTTCTCCAGGAGATCTTCCCAACCCAGAGATCANTCTAATAAAATGATACAAATGAACTTATTTACAAAACAGACATAGACACAGATCTTGAAATAAATTTATGGTTACCAAAGGGAAAGTGTGGGGAGAAGTGATAAATTAGGAGATTTGGATTAATATCTACACACTGCTATATATAAAATAAATAACTAATAAAGACCTACTGTATAGCACAGGGAATTCTACTCAATGTTCTGTAATAACCTATATGGGAAAATAATCTGAAATTTTATATATATACTTTGTTATTACCTGAAACTAACATAACATTGTAAGTCAATTACACTCCAATAAAAATTGTAAAAAGCACTTAGAAGAAAACATAGGTGTATATCTTCATGACCTTGAATCAAGCACCAGTTTCTTATATGTGACACCAAAAACACAAGCAGCCAAACAAACAAATAAATTGCACTTCATCAAAAATAAAAACCTTTGTGCATCAAAGGAAACTATCAAGAAAGTGAACATACCACACACAAAATGGGAGAAAATATTTGCAAATCTCATATCTGATCAGCTCCACTGTCTAGAATACTGAAAGATTTTACAAGTCAACAATCAAAACATAAATACTAATTTAAAAATTGAGAAAGGATTTGAATAGATATTTCTCTAAATATGGCATACAAATGACAGACAAGCACATGAAAACATGCTCAACATCATTAATCATTAGGAAAANTTGTAAAACTCAAAATCTTTTAGTCAGCAGATGGGGGGAGGGTGGGGATAGGGAGATGGTACCAGGAAACCAAAGGAAGGCCCTTCTCTGTGTTTCTTGCTGATGATTTTAAAAAACACAGACTGGAGTTTGGCATATGAATCCACATGCAAAAGAATGAATTTAGATCTGTACTTAACAGCACATAAAAAAATTAAAACACACTGCTAAATTTCTAAAGCTCTTAGAAGAAAACATAAGAATAAATCTGTGTGACTTTGGATTAGGCAACAGTTGTTTAAATATGACACCAAAAGTACAAGCAATAAAAGAAAAAAATAGATAAACTGCACTTCATCAAAATAAAAACTTTTGTTCTTGGAAGAACACTATCATGAAAGTGAGAAGACAACCAACAGAATAGGAGAAAATATTTGCAAATCCTGTATCTGGTAAGGGATTTGTATCTAAAGTATGAAGAACTCTTACAACTCTAAGGCAAATTAATTAAAAATAGGCAAACATGTCTCCAAAGAAGATATGCAAATGGCCAATTAGCATTTGGGAAAAAGAAGTTCCCCATATCATTCGTCACTACAGAAAACCACAATGAGATACCACTTCACACCCACTCGGATGGCTACAATCAAAAACATGGAGAATAAAAAGTGCTGGTGAGGATGTGGAGAAACTGTAACCCTCTTACACTTGTGGGACTGTAAAATGGTGCAGCCCCTTTGGAAAACAGTCTGACATTTCCTCAGATAGTTAATATATAGAATTATGTGCTACAGTAACTCCGAGGTATAAATGTAAAAGAAGTTGTATTCAAATAAGTAATTGGATATGAATATTCATAGTATTAATAACATTGTTTATGATAGCCAGAAAGTAGAAACAACCCGAGTGTCCATCAGCTGATGAATGGATAAGCTAAATGCGGTGTATCTATGCAATGGAATGTTGCTGCTGCTGCTGCTGCTAAGTCGCTTCAGTCATGTCCAACTCTGTGCTACCCCATAGACGGCAGCCCACCAGGCTCTGCTGTCCCTGGGATTCTCCAGGCAAGAACACTGGAGTAGGTTGCCATTTCCTTCTCCACAATGGAATGTTGCTGCTGCTGCTGCTAAGTCGCTTCAGTCGTGTCTGACTCTCTGCGCTGTTAGTCACCTGTAAAAAGGAAGGAAGTGCTGATGCATGTTGCAGCATTGAGGAACCTTAAAAACTTGATGTTTGGTTACAGAGTTTCAGTATGGGACGATGGAAACATCTGGAGAGTGATGATGGCAGTAGTTGCATGTCAATATGAAAGTGCTTAACAACCGCTGAACTCTGCACATGGAAATGGTTAAGATGGTAAATGGTTACCTATATTTTATAGCAATAATTTTGGAGCCCACTTATATGAAATGTGCAGAAAAGGCAAATCCAGAGACAAAGAATAGCCTGCTAGTTGCGTAGGACTGCAAGAGACAGAATGGGGAGATATTGCTAATGGATTTAGGGTTTCTTTTGGGGGTGCTGAATGTTCTAGAATTAGATGGTGGTAATGGTTGCATAACCTATGAACAGGCTAAAAACCACTGAAACGTAGGCTTTAAAAATGAATTTTATGGTATGAATCATAGCAATTAAAAATACAGGATTTGTAGTTTTATGCTATAAGTGTGTGTGAGTTGCTCGGTTGTGTCCTATTTGTGACCCTATGGACTGTAGCCCACCAGGCTCCTTTGTCCATGGAATTCTCCAGGCAAAAATACTGGAGTGGATAGCCATTCCCTTCTCCAGGGGATCTTCCTGACCCAGGGATTGAACCCAAGTCTTCTGTTTTGCAGACAGATTCTTTACATCTGAGTCACATAGCAATTTTATGCTATATTTGAAAGCAAATTTCAGTCCAGGCAATTGAATGGGAGATGATTTATTTAATGTACAAGCTTTCAAGCCAGAAGAGCATGTGGAAGTCTTGATCTTCTGAGATGCTGATGCTGTTTGTTGCCTTCCTATATCAAAATGAATTTTGTTAGTATTGCGGTCAGTAGTCTTAGTCCTATGAAGGCATTTTGTACAATCCTTATTGGAAGCTCAGATTTGCTACTGTTTGTTTAGCATCCCCTTCAGAATTGATGGCTGATGTTTTGTGCTTTCTGAGAGCTTCTTGAATATAAGGGTAGAGGGCTTTTCTGAATCCCCCTTTGTTTTAATTCCATTACAGCTTGTCCTCTGTATTAACAAGGTAATCTTGTCTTTCTCTTACTTTGCTGCTCTGACCTTTCAGGGGAAATGTGATTTTAGACTTGGATACCATCCAAAGATGATGCCAGGATTACGAAGGATATTATTCTTGCAAGCAGTTCAGTTTCAAAATGTGATCTGAGCTATAGTTAGTTGCATGTTTTTGATTCCTTCTCTACTCAGAAGTGGTCCACAGATAAGTAGCAGTAGTAACCTGGGAACGTGTTAGAAATGCAGAATTTGGGGAATCCTCCCAGGACCTACCTAATGAGAATCTGCATTTTAACAAGGTTTGGTGGTTTTAAAGTATGTCTGCAGATTCCTTGATATTTCTCTGTTTTGTTGTTGCTGGTGGTTTTAGTCGCTAAGTTGTGTCCAACTCTTTGTGACCCCTTGGACTGTAGCCCATCAGGCTCCTCTGTCCATGGGATTTTCCAGGCAAGAACACGAGTGGGTTGCCATTTCCCTCTCCAGGGGATCTTCCTGACCCAGGGATTAAACCCTCGACCCCTACATTGGCAGGTGGATTCTTTACCACTGAGCCACCTGGGAAGTCCAGGTGTTCATTTGAAAAGTGAAAGTGAAAATCACTCAGTCCTGTCTGACTCTTTGCGACCCCAGGGACTATATACAGTCCGTGGACTTCTCCAGGCCAGACTACTGAAGTGGGTTGCCATTCCTTTCTCCAGGAGATCTTCCCAACCCAGAGATCAAACCCAGGTCTCCTACATTGCAGGCAGATTCTTTACCAGCTGAGCCACCAGGGAAGCCCAAGAATACTGGACTGGGTAGTATATCCCTTCACTAGCGGATCTTCCCAATCTAGGAATCAAACCAGGGTCTCTTGCATTGCAGGAGGATTGTTTACCAGCTGAGCCACCAGGGAAGCCCATTTCTCTGTTTGGTGGAGCCTAATTCTTCTTGTCTTGAGTATGGGCTGTCCTTAGTGACTTTTTTAATAACACATATTGTGGCAGAAATGGTGGTGTGTGACCTGCAAGGTTGCAAAGTCATAAAAGACCTTGGAGGCTCCACATTTCTCTCTAGGATCTCTCTCCCCCTCTCCAGGAAGCCAGCTGCCTTTGAGAACAGTTAACCTGTGGAGTGGGTCACGTGGCCAAGAACTGAGGCCCCCTGCCAACAGTCATGTTGTGAAACTTCTGTAAAGGGAATCCTCATTCTCAGTCAAGCCAACACCTGACGGCAACCTCATGAGAGGCTGGGAGCCAGAACCACTGGGCTGAGTCACTCCCGACTCTCAGCGACTATATAAAGGATAACACGTGCTCAGTCATGTCCAGATCTCTGCAATCACATGGACTATATAGCCCACCAGTCTCATCTGTCCATGGAGTTCTCCAGGCAAGAATCCTGGAGTGGATAGCCATTTTCTTCTCCCGGTGATTTTCCTGACTCGGAGTGAAACCGCGTGTTCTGCACTGCAGGCAGATTCTTTATAGTCTGAGCCACCAGGGAAGCGCTCCATTACCTAAAAGTAACCACTGTTAGTAGTTCACTGCCTTCATTTCCAGACTCAAAAAATCTTCTATCCGTGTTTGTACAGTTTGGGGTTTGTCTTGTTCCTCAAAGAGAATAATAAACTGTGCATCCTGATCTGATGTGTACATTTTTGACTTCGTGAGGAATATCGGCCACCTTTCCAATCTCTGGATCCAGCCGATGGGTCCACCTCTTCCCTCCAGCTGGCTGTTCCCAGCAGGGCCACGGCCACCACGCGCCCAGAAGCCTGCACTACGCTCCGCATCCCGGCTCAAAAGAGGAGGAAACGCTCAGTGCAGGGGAGGCTGGAACTTAACCACTTGGCTCTCTTCTGTCCTCTTCTTTCCTCAGGCCTCTTAGGTCCCCTCTTCTGCCAGCGGGGGGCATCTGGGTTATTAACAGAATTGGGAGACTTCTCATGCTTCGGGCACCACCCTTGAACACAAGTCTCTATGGAATTTCCGGAGGAGGGACCCCCTTGGGGTCCTTAACCCTTCTGGAGACTCCAGATTTCTTTGCCAATATGATAAAACCTCTGGACCCTCACCCCTGGGCCTCCTTTAGGCCTGTCAATCCCGGTGATTCGAGAAGAAAACGTGACCTTTCCCCATCGCGAGGAACAAAAGAAACCTTCCCTCAAAAATCGTTGTTTCCGGCTCTACGGGAACACAAAGCACTTTTCTACTGAATATGTTTCCACAGGTTTAAAAGGCTCCTTTTGCCTTCGAGGACTTGCTCCCTCCCACTCCAGTTCCCGAAACGGCAGCCCTGCAGGGCTGTTCCTGAGCCGCGGGTCCTTTGATCCGGATCGCGGAGGACGATTCGCCGGGAGCGCCAAGGGCGAGCAAGGGCGCGCGCCGCCCGCCGCCGCCAGAGGGCGCGCTCGCCCCGGAGATCCGAGGCCGCCAGCCGCCGCCTGCCCGCCCGGCCCCGCCTGAAGTCTCGGGGACACGCGCGGCGGGCGAGGCCAGGTCATTGCTACAGTTCAGTCGCTCAGTCGTGTCCAGCTGTTTGCGACCCCAAGGACTGCAGCACACCAGGCCTCCCTGTCCATCTCCCGGAGCTTACTCAAATCCAGGTCCATCGAGTCGGTGATGCCATCCAGCCATGTCATCCTCTGTCGTCCCCTTCTCCTCCTGCCCCCAGTCTTTCCCAGGTCACTGGTACGAACGCTGATAATCCGGCCTCGTGAGCTCGCTGTCCGACGGGAGTGGCTCGTCTCTTTCACACACTGCGAGGTGTCGGCTGACACACCTGACCGCTGCGGTCCGCGAGGGCCCACTGACGAGCGTCCTTAACCAGGAGGATGCAATTTCTTTTTCAGAAAAGAGAGAGGGGAAAACACAGGAGAGGTCAATTATCCTCTCTCTAGGGGAAACGCACGATGAAACCGGCTTCAAGCGCCAAGCCGTTTCCGAGGGGTCCCATGACTGTTTATTCGTTAGTTCGTGCTGCTCGCTGGACACAAGCCTCCCTTCGGTCCACACGCTCAGCGCTTTCCCTGATGAAGGCTGTTTGCCCTTCTAAACCCGCGTCTAAATCTCGTAGGTGAAGTCATCCCTCAGGGCCTCTCCCATCCCAGCCCCTCAGCTTCTTGCACCCCAGCGTTAATGCTTCCCTACCATCTCTCCCAGCTGGCACAAGCTCCCCAAAGTCAAGGGCTACCCCAACACCTGGAGTTTAGCTTGCCCTCAGTCAGTGTTTTTGATAAGCCAATCTAAACTTTAGAAAGCATATGGAATGGAACAAAAGTAATTACAAGTAATGACAAATGAGCCTCCTTATCTCAACATGCACACACCCAGAAACTTCTGGATGAAAGTGTGAAACAGGGAGGGCGGGCCAGCTTTGTGAGTGAATGCCCTTCAGTCAGTATTCTTGCCCATCTGCACCCCAAAACCTGGCAAACATTTAATGCATGACCATGTCTCTACTCTTTTGAAATGCTTTTTAGTCATTCCTGCTATTTGTCTTCTTTTTTTTGTTGTTGTTGTTCAACTCCAATATTTCCAAGGTTGTACAGAATTTCTTCTTAATCCTGGATTTTTTAACTGGGCATGTGCATCAGAATAAACTCTTGAGATTAAAAAAAAAAAAAAATCTACAGATGTTCCTGTTCTGCCCAGAAACAGAAAACTGGGCTGAAGCAGAAACTTCTGGGCTGGGCCTAAAGTGTGTGTGCTCAGTCATGTCTGACT
This sequence comes from Neotragus pygmaeus, assembly GCA_006410875.1. NCBI lineage: Eukaryota > Metazoa > Chordata > Mammalia > Artiodactyla > Bovidae > Neotragus > Neotragus pygmaeus. The sequence continues at coordinate 292,002 of SJYV01034234.1, read as the reverse complement.
GTGACCCTGTGGACTAGAGCCGACCAGGCTCCACTGTCCATGGGATTTTCCAGACAAGAATACCAGAGTGCGTTGCCACTTTCTACTCCAAGGGCCTAAGGGAGAAATATAATTTAAAAATTCATACAGGGGCTCTGATATGCAGCCGTGGTTTAGGATCAGTGGTTTGATTCCACAAGGGCTTTATTTTAAACCTGCCTCCGAAGGGGGCTTTCCCTTCACTTTCCATCCTACATTTCTGGGCTGCTTCAGGATTTCCACTCAGTCCCACTTCTCTTGCACTGCCTTCTGCTAAGATGTGACTTGTAATTGCAGTATTCTCCAGCTCATTCAGTGCCGTGACAGTTGGAAACATATTCCAGATCAAGTTGTCTTCATCAGGTGGGAACAATGCTGAACGGCCGTACTCCCTGTTCTGCTGGGTGAGTGGCCTTTGTGTGATATTTTCCATGCCTAACTTCCAGCTGGCTTTATTGAAACAGTCTGAAAAAATTGCATGGAGATGCCACCTGTTACACTGACTTCCTGACGCTCTCTGTATGTGTGTTTAAATAAGAAAACATGGGCATTAAAAAGAATAAAGTATCCAGTTATCTGGATACTTTAAGGTAGTATATTATTCTAAGTGCTGTGGAATATCCTAAATTTAGGATATGAAATTCATACTCCTTTTTTACATTATTTAGAAGAGACGCAAAACATCTCACATTTGCTTTAGCAGGAAGTTGTTTGTTCTGCTAAATGGAAAATCCACAGGGTGTTTTGTTTAGGTATGGTTTGATCCAGGAGCTCAAACTAAATACTTGCCTTCTCTCTCTCCTCTCTCTGCTTCCACAGTGTTGACATTAGACTCAGAGTGGCCCCTGGGGTCTTCTTCAAGTATGAGCACATTGTTATCACACAGCACCTCCTAACACTCTTCAATCCAAAAGAAGGATGAGGGTCTGTTCCTCTAGCTTCTGCAGAAGAGGGAGAAATTTTTGTTTTCCCAGAATCTAAAACGTAGCCCTCCCCAACCTCTAGCTTCATTTCTCTCCAATCAGATCACATTCCTGGCCCTCAACCTGGCCTGGGGGATTGTGACTAATCTCATTGGCCATGCCTGGTTACACGGTTGCTCCTGAAGCAAGTGGAGTGGGGACAATTCCAGCCAAGCATTGTGGGTCAAGAGTGGGTAAGGTGGTTTCCCCAAAGGAAACCAGAGTCCCCTCACCAGAAGGGAGAACAGATATTGGGCAGATAAAAAGCCCTGATGTCCCCTGAGCCCAGGAAGTTGTGATGGAGATAGGTCTTGAGTGGATACAAGTGGGGCAGAGGGTTCCAGATGCAGTGGAAGGCTGAGACCCAGGGGACATTACTATAGCCTCCCCTTGATGGTGAACGAGGACCTCGGTCAGGCCTCTGGGGTACCAGGCGGCCTAGAAAGATGGTCTGCACCACCCGGGTCTGAATTCTGGCTCTGCCACTTACCAGGTGTTAGCTAACGTCTCTGGGCCTTAATTTCCCTCTTGTAAAAGATGGCACTGGGGGTATCATGGATAAATACGAAAACAGTATGCTAAGTGGAAGAAACCAGTCGCAAAGGCCACAGAATATGTGATCCACGTACATGAAATGTCCAGAATAGGCGTATCTATAGAGACAGAAGGTAGATTCGTGATTGCTTGGGGCTGGGGGAAGTGGGGGTAATGAAAATATTCTAAAATTGATCGTGGTGATGGTTGTACAACTGTGAGTATACCAAAAGTCAGTGAATTGTACATCTTTTATCTGTGAATTGTATGGTATGTGAATAAAACCATGGAGGTTTTTTAAAGATAATATGTGTCACGTGTTTTGAGTAGTTCCAGACACACCTGCTCTATCAGCACGATCAGACCCAGAGGTCATGGCAGCTCTGACGCTGCCAGGCCCCTGGCACATCACCATCCTGAATTCCCTGTCTGGTCCTCACTTTTCTGAACAGTCCCATCATTCAGTCCCTTCCGTCACTCCACTGATGCGTGTGCCTCTCTCTCCTGGCAGGATACTGACGGCATGGAAAGAAGAAAGGCAGGACTTGTTGGCTGATCAGAAAGGATTCGTGATGGTCAATTTTATGTGCCCACTTGACTGGGTCTCGGGGTGCCGGACATTTGGTCAGATGTGATTCTGGGTGTGTCTATGAGGGGGCTTTTGGTTGAGATTAATACTTGGATGAGCGAAGCAGGTGCCCACCCTCCTATGTGTGGGCTTCATCCAGTCAGCTGAAGGCCTGGTTAGAACAACAGGCTGACCCTCCCGAATGAAGGAGGAAACTCCTGCCTGGCTGCTGAGCTGGGACAGCAACCTTCTGCCTTCGGACTCAGATGGAAACACTGGCCCTTCTTGGGTCTGGAGTCACCAGACTTGACAGAGAACCGCGCCACTGGCTTTCCCAGGTCTCTGACTATCTGCAGATCCTGGCCCTCGTCAGCCTCCCCAGTCACATGAGTCTCTTCCTTTCTCGCTATGTATCCTCTTGGTTCTGGTTCTCTGGAGAACCCTGACTAACACAGAAACAAAAAGAAAGATGAGTCAGTGGGGAGTTTCAGGCTGGATGACTAGGAAACCAATCAGAATATAGGACAAAAATAAGGAAATCAAATCAAGGAAGAGACTGGTTGGTGAAGTTTTCTTTCATTCACAAATACTAATTCAGCCTCTGCCCTGTGCCAGATAAAGTGCCAGTTGCTGGAGATTAAAAGCTCCACCAGGTGCCAAAACCAGAGGCCAAATCCGTCCTTGACTCTGTCTTCAGCCTCGAGCCTCAACATGGAATGAGTCTCAAGATCTGTAATTTAACCTCCTCGAATTGCTCTCGGCTCCCTTTCCTTGGCAGGTGGAGAGGCCTCTCATTGGAATCACCATCCCCTGGTGGTTCTTAATGGTAAAGAACCTGCCTGCCAAGGCGGGAACCGCAGGAGACACAGGTTGGATTCCTGGGTCAGGGAGGTTCCGTGGAGAAGGGCATGGCACCCTGATGCAGTATTCCTGCCTGGAGGATTATATGGACAGAGGAGCCTGGCATGCTACAGTCCATGGGGTCACAAAGAGTTGGACATGACAAGCTTTTAATCTCCAACTAACACTTTCAGCTTCATTTTCACCCATCTTTTAAAAATCCGCGACATTTAATACTGATTTCATTTAAGGTTCTGGAGGACCATGGAAATATTTAAGGTATTTGAAGAGTTACTGTGTATGAAATTAGAAAATAGAAAGTTACTTGTATTGATCGAGGTGTACCGACATAAAGTATTTTTGCAGTCCCAAGCAAGTCAAGGTGATAAGGGTGTTAAATACTAACAATGTTAAGTGTTTGTTGGGGAGGATGAAATAGTGTTCAAGGGAAAATTATCTACATTTTTCAATATAACGCCATTAAACAAAGCAGGGCCTAAGTATAGAGAAGATGGGAAGGGGAGAGAGAGCCTCTTCAGACTAGGAGAAAAAGACACCCATCCTGGAAGCAGTTAAGGCTGAGTCCTGCCTCCTAAGGGCCACTCCCTACCTCATGTTTTATTCTCATCTGAGGGAAGGGGATCTTAAGAAAGCCACTCGAAGAAGGGACAGCTTGGGCCATGACTGCCTCCTTGCAGGTCCATAGAGCATCAGGTTTACCCACCCCTAGGAGCCTGGGGGGGACATTCAGACTGTTAAATCATCTTGGGTCAAGGGGTAGGGGTCGTCCATTCTCCAGTGGCAGGAAGTCTTGTCTTCCTCTTCTCCATTTCCTTCTTTGTGTTCTAAACAGAGATAAGGGAGGGAATTAATCACTCTAAAAAAGAGACTTTGCCTTTGGTACTGATTCCTAAGTAGACTTGAGCAAAGCTGGAGATTATCTGGAAGGTTTATCAGGTTTTAAAAAATGCTAAACCATTCCATTTTCTCTGCACTGCCATCACCTCCTCCCAGGGAGTGGCCACCACTATCTCCTCCCTGAAGTCACTGTCTCTGCTGGGCTCAGCGCAAAGGACGCTGTCTCCCTCTACAGTGCAACTGGCTGTGCCCAGACTATGCTGAGGTCAGTGAAATACAAACAGAAGCTCTTAGGTGAGACTTTCAGACAGCTCCTTAGGAACGGAGCAGACAGCTGGACCTGGTCCTTTTTACACGCTCCTGACTCTTGCTTCCAGCCTGGAATATGGATATGATGGCTTACTCCAGAAGTTACTGTGAATGATGAGGCATTGTTGGGGATGAAAGCCCTGGCTCAGGATGACAACCCCAAAAGATAGAAGACTTCTAGATCCCCGGTGACCACAATACTGCCACCACCACTTCTGGACAGCCCACCTTTTGACCTGAAACTCTTATCATGTTTAAGCCATTGTTACTTTTGGTGTCTGCTAATAGCAGCCAAAAGTTATCAGCCCTAACTGACACTTTTAGTGAATGGCTTCAAGTCTTAGGGTAGATCCCCTTTTTCCAGGAGGATTTCTCTGATTGCCAACCCTCCACCTGAATTCCCTTCTATGGGTTCTTGTAATGCTCCATCTGTCCTATGTCAAAGCCCTTACCATAGCCTTGTCTCCAAGCTCCACCAGGCTTTAGCCTCCCAAGACCAGGGACCCTGTCTCTCCTGTTATCACTGTAGTCCCAGCTCTAGCACAGCATGGGACCCATTGTGGTTACTTGATACATATCTATGGATGAATGGATGAATCAGGCACTCACTGTGGACTAAGACAGTCTTTTTTCTCAGGAAGCTCACAGTTTAGATTTCTGCTTTAGATGGAATAGATGTGAAGAAATTAGTTCAAGATCAAGAAGGCAGAACTGATAAAAGTTCACCTGTCCCAGCAGAGCAATTTAGCCATTCATTGACTCCCAGAGTTACCTTTATCTGGAGGCTAATCATGGTGTTTGGTGCTTGCCAGCATGGAAGATCAGCAAGCTAAGCACGGGATGAAGGAAGGTTCTACAGTTCTTGGATCACCCGTCTTCACATGGCTTCTTCACAAGAGTCTAGTTTCCTGAAACATGTCTTAGATGCTGGAAGCCCCAATCCCTCTCCTAGAAATCTACTCTGAAGATACAGTTCCCCTGGAGCAAAATGACTTTGCAAAAGGAGGTTTGTGTCACCATATTTGTGTTAGCAAAAAATGTAACCTACCTCCAGACCAGAAGGTAGAACTTCATCCATTGATCAGAAGAGGATCAACTAAACAAATCATAATTTTCCTGCCAGGGATTGCTCTGCAGCAATTAAAAAGAATGAGATGGCTGTTTATTGTAATATGGAAACATATGCAAAGAAACACAGTAGTGGAGAAAACCAAGACGCGGAACAGTGCATGTCAATGTTGCTCATCCTTCGCCAGCCTAATGAGCTTGAGCTGGAATTCACATTTGTAGGCCAAAGGTTTCCACAAACTATGGCCAAAAAGCCAGATTTAGCTTTTTTTTTTTAATATATGTATTTTACTGAAGTATAGTGGGGCTTCCCTGGTGGCTCAGAGGTTAAAGCGTCTGCCTCCAGTGCGGGAGACCCGGGTTCAATCCCTGGGTCGGGAAGATCCCCTGGAGAAGGAAATGGTAACCCACTCCAGTATTCTTGCCTGCAAAATCCCATGAATGGAGAAGCCTCGAAGGGTACAGTCCATGGGGTTACAAAGAGTTGGACACAACTGAGCGACTTCACTTTCACTTTCATAGTTGACTTACAATGTTCGCGTGCACAGCAAGGTAATTCAGTTATACAAATACACATATTATTTTTGAAATTATTTTCCATCATAAGTTATTACAAGATATTGAATGTAGTTCCCTATGCTATACAGTAAACCATTGTTCCTTGTTGCATATCTATTTTAAATTAGAAATCTAGCATTCTGTTCATACTGTCAAACAAATAGAATCAAAATGTCATAATTTTTTTAGTTAGGCAAAATTTCATGTTTTCTAAAATACATTCAGTTCAGTTCAATTCAGTTACTCAGTCGTGTCCGACTCTTTGTGACCCCATGAATCGCAGCACGCCAGGCCTCCCTGTCCANTGGATCTCCTTGCAGTCCAAGGGACTCTCAAGAGTCTTCTCCAACACCACAGTTCAAAAGCATTATTTCTCTGGTGCTCAGCTTTCTTCACAGTCCAACTCTCACATCCATACATGACTACTGGAAAAACTATAGCCTCCACTATATCCTACTTTGTTTTCCTCTAGTTGAGTGATCCTCTATGCAGAGGACCACTCTCCAGCTGTGGGTAAAATGCAAGCAAAGCTCCAGTGCAGCCTTCCAGGTACCCTGCAACAGAAGGGAGTAAAAGGAAGAGGGGAAGCCCAGGGGAGGTCCAGGGTTACCATGACCCAGGGAAGGGGAGTGCCAAGGATTAGATGAGTGCCAGTGTCCCAGGCATCCAGACCGCCCACGGTAGGGGTCTGCCACCACCAACCTTGAGTCATCATAGGCTGCCTAGTATGTTTCAATATCAAAATGTGGATCTGTAGTTTCTCCCACCTCCAGCTCAGTCTTCCAGCAAGGGACAATGCCCCTGCCTCCCTTTTGGTTGACACTGGTCCCAAGCAACTAAAGTGTGTGCTGATTAGCTGAAGTCATTCTTCCATGCCCTGACCAGCTTTATATTGCTGATTGATTACCTGGGCAACTCTGGATCCACTGGGATTTTGGGGGGTGGTTGAGGTTAGGGATCAGGTATCATCCTATGAAGAGGTGACCCAGGCAGACACATCAGTCTCGACCCCTCACACCCTGGGTGAGGTGATGGGCATGGGGCAGGGATGAGGTGGAAGTAGAGGACAGGGAGAGGTCTCAAATTTTCTGTATATCTGTCCTGCCCAATATTTTAGAACTCCTTTCAAATCAGCAAGTTAATGTAGAGAGGTGAGATCACATCAGGCTGGTCCCAATCTGGGGCTTGCGATTACTGTATCATGAAAGAAATTGAGGATGTTGCTGAGGCCAATTAGAAAGTCAGTGGTGCAGGGAATACCAGTCGGCAGGGTGTGCACCCCGACCCCAGGAAGGCTTTCCCTTTGCCCCAAGGTTCATTCTTCCTCATCTTCCTTCACCTCTCATCCTGGTCCCCTCCAATGGGCTTGACCCAGAAGAAGACTGTACATTTAGGTCAATGCCAGGTGGCTGTGAACTCTGCATCTCCAACTGACCATGGTTGAGGTCAAGTTTCCCAATCTCTTTGAGTCCCAGTTTCCCCATCTCTTTGAGTCCCAGTTTCCCCAGCTGCAGGATGGAAACTATGTCTGCCCAGAAGATGGACGAACAAATGTGGTAGTGTTTGCCGAGCCCTTGCTCATAGTTTCCACTGATGCTAGTTTCTGTCCCACCTTTTTTTCAAATGCAGAACAGTTGATTTTTTTTTACAACTTTAACATAAGTGAAGGAAGGAATGGTTGAGTTAAGACTTTTGAGGAAGCTTTCTAGTGGGCCCCTTGGGCAAGAATTATTAATAATAGTGATAAAAAAATGTATGGAGTATTTTCCATGAGCTCAGTTCTGTTCTCAGTACTTTACAAGGACTAGCTCATTTATTCCCCCACCAGATTTGTGAAGCAGGAACTACTGTCATCCTTATTTTACAAATGAAGAGAAATACTCTCATCCCCTAGAGAGCAGGCTCACTTATCTACTCCTGCTGGATTGTTTGTTAAAGAATGGCTTTGGACCTCTCATGATTTAAAATAATAATTTGTTGAGGATAAATTCCTATAACACAAAATTAAGCACTTTAAAATGAACAATTCAGTTGCATTTAGTACATTCCAAAATATTTTCATTCTCCCCTAGCCCCTGGCTACCGTTGAGCTGTGTTCTCTCTCTATGGATTTATCTAGTCTGAATATTCATATAAATAGATCCTATGATATGTGACTTTGTTGTTTCTGGCTTTTTTCATAAAGCATAGTGTTTTCAAGGTTCATGGACATCGTAGCATGGATCACTGCCTTTTTATGGCTTAACAATTCTTCATTTTGGGTACTATGATTTGTTTATTCACTCAATCTTTGATGAACATTTGGACTGTTTCCACCTCTTGGTTATAGTAAGTCCTGTTGCTATGAACATGCTTGTACATTTTTCATCAGAATCCCTGCTTTTAACTTTTTAGTTATATGCTAAGGGGTAGAATTGTGGGATCATGCGGTGATTCTATGTTTAAATTTGGAGGAACTATCAAACTGTTCTCTACAGCACTGCGCTATCTGACACTCCCACCAACAGTGTATGAGGGTTCCAATTCTTCCACATACTTGCTGTTTCTCTTTGTTACTTTCCGTTTTTAAAAAAGCTTCCAGTTAGTGTAAGTAAAGTGGTAACTCGTTGTGGCTTTGACTTTCATTTCCCTTATGAAGAAGGATGTTGATGCCTTTTCATGTGCATTGTAGGCCTTTGTATATCTTTCTTGGGGAAAAGAAAGTCTGTTCAAGTACTTTGCACATCTTTTAAATTGAGTTGTTTGTCTTTTTATTGAGTTATTATTTATATAAAATGAATACCAAACCCTTATTAGATGTATGAGTTGCAAATATTTTCTCCCATTAATAGTTGTCTTTTCACTTCCCTGATGATGTTAGACACACAAAAGTTCCTAATTTTGATGAAGTCCAATTTAGCTACTTTTGTCATTGTTGTTCTTGGCTTGTCATCACGTCTAAAAATCAATTGGCAAATTTATATTTATGAAAATTGACTCCAGATTTCTATTCAGAGTTTTACAGTTTTAGCTGTTCCATTTATATTATTATCCATTTTGAGTTAGTTTTTCCATATAATGTGAGGTAGGTGTTGAAATTAATTCTTTTGCATGTGGAAATTCAGTTGTCCCGGTACCAATTGTTGAAGAGATGCTTCTTTTCCCCATTGAATTATTTTTTTCCCTTTGTGATTTGAATTTCTGTGAAACAGGCATAAAGACAGTTAAGAAGAGCAGGCATCTCAAGCCCTGGTGTGGGAATGAGACCAGAGGAGCTATGGGGACAGGTTGCTTAGCATGTCAAAAAAGAACTGGGAAAGGCATTTCTAGAGCTGCAGCCCTGCGTGTCAGTAGGGGGCTGCTCGGCATTTATGAATTCATCAAGCATGAATTGAGTTACCTTTCCACATCGATTTGATTTCTCCGATGCAATGGCAAGAATGAATGATGCCAACCATCCGAATGGTAATATCCAGATCCCCAGTTTAGAACTCAGTGCAACTGACACACCAACAGGTGAGGCTCACCTTTGTACCAGGGAGGCTACTTGATTTCCATCACTTGAGTCATTTATTTCCTCTATTTGCTTCTCTATTATTCCCAACATTATTCAAACTGGTAATTATACTACAGTATTTTACAGTTTTCAAGAAGTATTCACATTCTATTGCAGTGAATTATTAACTGAAATAAGATCTCATGCTAATCTGAGAGAGTCAGTGAGCTTGAAATTGTAAATAAAACACTTAGGAAGGATTCCACATTTATAGTATAGAAACTACAACTGACTTGCTTTGAACTAAGAGAACATGAAAAGAGGATGACTGTTTTCTAAGTATTTACCATACACTAGACACACAGACAAATGCACAACCTTTATTTTCTCATTTAATACTTGCCATAGCCTGAGAAGCAATTTTGAGTCTCATTTTACAGATGTGAAAACTGAGGCACAAAGAAGTTAAGTCTCTTGACCCAGCCAGATCTCTAAGAACTGTTAAAGCCAAGATTTTAGCTCACATCACATGATCTCAAAGTCCACATGCTCTCTTTTAAAGACTGAAATATTGAAAACAAAGGTCAATTGTAATTTTAAAAAGTGAAAAAATAAAAAGCAAAAAAAACCCCCACCAAACCCAATTAATCTAATCTAATCTAGCTTCTCTTGTGTATGTACATTTAAACTGCTCAAGGGCTTCTCTGATGGTGCAGTGGTAAAGAATCCGCCTTGCCAGTCAATACTGGCAACCCACTCCAGTATTGTGTGTGTTAGTCATTCAGTTGTATCCATCTCTGTGACACTTAGGACTGTAGCCTGCCAGGCTCCTGTGTCCGTGGGATTCTCCAGGCAAGAATACTGGAGTGGTTAGCCATTCCCTTCTCCACAGGATCTTCCTGACACAGGGACTGAACCTGAGTGTCCTGCGTTGCAGGCAGAATCTTTACTATCTGAGGCACCAAGGAAGCCTGCAGTATTCTCGCCTGGAGAATTCTATGGACAGAGGAGCTTGGTGGGCTATATAGGCCATGAAGTCAGAAAGAGCTGGACATGACTGAGCACAATAAAGCTGATCAAACAAAGCCCCTGTTTGAGAATCATTTGATTCCTTTATCTAAAGTTGACAACTTTAAGAGACAGTTTCATCTTCCTTTTTCCCTCACAGAGCTCCCCAAGAGATCTTCAGAGCTGGTGCTAAACTGAACCTATCAGTTCTTCCTGAAGGTTAGCCAGGTTCTAGATTCTAGCTAGTTCTAGGTTCTGAATCTCTAGAATTTACAGGGCAAGAGCAACATGTGCAGGAGTGTCTGGTTACCAAGGGTTGCAGAGCTGCAGGCCAGCTGGGCAGGCCAGCTGGGCAATCCAGCAGCTGAGCCCACAAATATACTTTCACCCTCCAGAGGCCAACTAATTTTTTGACATAGAAAGTTGTTAAGTGAAAACAAGAGGTAAAAGATTATAAGATTACAAGCTATAAGTCAAAAATATTACAAAGCAGTACTGTCAATCTATTATATCTAGGTCCAAAACCTGAAAATGTAAACCCTACTAGCAACAGACCTTGGCTATGGGAATTATGGAGATATGGGGGCTTTTCCATATTCTCCAGATTTTTCTATAATTTACTTGTAACTTTTGTAATTGGTAAAAAATATTATTTAGACAAAAATTAAAATAGCACCAGAATCTCAGCTGTGTTTGGAGAAGAATATAAAATTTGAGTGCTTCAATAGAATTTGTTTTCCAAAAAATGAGATTTGCAATTTTAAACTTATATTTAGTCCCTGAGTAATTGAGAGCAGAGTATGTCATGGTTGTGATCTTTTGGGGATTCTCCTTCCTCTTTATCTCAGATCTCTGGCTCCTCTGTGATCAGGCAGGCCCCTGTGATTTGCAGATCCCTGAGTAGCTACAGAGCAGGTACTGACCAGCCTAAGAAGGGTGGGAAGGACTTACTGCCTTGCACACAATTCCAACTCATTACATGTTTGTTAGTTAATTGACAGAGCTCCTTGACTCCTTCAGAGGTCTTCCCAGGAGTCAGGAGGGAGGTCTGACTATAACCTCCTCACTTCTCATTCATTTATTCCAACAATGCATTGCAATAGATGCAGGATAAGCATTTGACAAAATTCAACATTATTTATGAAAAAAAAATAGACAAAGTTGGTATAAGTGGGACCATAGCTCAGTGTAATAAAGGTGATATATGACAAGCCCAGAGCTAGCATTCATACTGAATGGTGAAAAGCTGAAACCTTTTCCTCTAAGGTCAGAAACAAGACAAGGATGCCCACTGTCACCAATTTTATTCAACATAGTATTGAAAGACCTAGCCACAACAGTCAGCCAAGAATAAGGTGGGGGGTGGGGTGGGGAAGCATGCACAAGATGTAAAACTGTCACTATTTGCAGGTGACATGGTATTTTATATATAGAAAACTCTAATAACTTCATCAAAAAACACTTAGAACTAACATAAACATTCAATAACATTGTAGAAAAAAATCCATTTTGTTTCTATACACTAATAATAAACTATTAGAAAAATTAAGGAAATATGTTTTACAATTGTTTCAAAAAGAATAAAATACCAAAGAATACATTTAACCAAGGAGATGAAAGATTTGTACTCCTCAAAAACTATAAAACATTGGTGAAAGGAATTGAAGATAGCCCAAATAAATGGAAAGATATTCCACACTGATATTAAAATGTTTATATTACCCAAAGCAATCTACAGATTAAGTATAATCCCTATCAAAATATCCAGGACATTTACACAGAAATAAACAGTCTCTTCAATAAATGGTTCTAGGAAAACTAGACAGCCATATGAAAAATAATGAAACTAGACCAATTTCTTATACCATCTATAATACAAAAACAAGCTTAAAATGGACTAAAGACTTAAATTAAGGCCTGAAACCATAAAACACTTAGTAGGAAACACAAGCAATGAGATCTTTGACATTAGTGTTAGCAATGGTTTTTGGATCTGTCTCTTCAGGTAAATGTTTCTTCTCGTGAAAACTATAACTCATTGATGAAAGAAATTGAAGAAGACACAAGTAAATGGAAAGATAGTCCATGCTCAGCAATTGGGAGAATTGATATGTTAAAATGTCCATACTATTCAAAGCAATCTGCAGAGTCGACGCAATTACTATCAAGATTCCCATGGCATTTTTCATAGGGCTAGAGCTAATAGTCCTAAAATGTGTATAGAACTATAATCGACCCTGGATAGTCAAAGCCATCTTGAGAATAAAGAACTAAGCTGGAGACACCACAAACCTTGATTTTAATGGATGAAGAGAAGAAATTATGGTGTATATATAGAATGTTATTCACCCATAAAAAAGAATGAAATCTGGTCATTTATAACAACATGGATTGACCTATAGGGCACTATGCTGAAATAAGTGAAATTAGCCAGACAGAGAAAGACATAATACCATGTGATCTCACTTAATCTGTGGAACTTCAGAAACAAACAAAAACCAAGTTCATAGATAAAGAGAACAGACTGACGGTCTCAGAATCAGGAAATGGGAGTACCGTGAAATGCATTAAGGAGGTCAAAAGGTACAAAATGACAGTGATAAAATAAGTCAAAGGAATATATTGTATAGCGGTGACGATAGTAATATTGTATTGTATTTTTGAAAACTGCTGAGTAAATTTTAAAAGTCCTTGTCACAAGGAAAAACGTTTTTGTAATTATGTATGGCGGTGACTGTTAATTATACTCATTATGGTGATCATTTTGCCATACACACTAATATCAAATCATGAAAAAAAATTGGAAGACAAGTACAACGGCAATAAAAAATAAAGATGAGACATTTTCTCATTTATGCTACTTGTACTCATACTTGGCAGTATAGGACTGGAGTTGGTTGGGGGTTACTAAGCCTGAAGGTGATCCCCTCAGTCGTGTCCGACTCTTTGCGACCCCGTGGACTGTAACCTACTAGCCTTCTCCATCCATGGGATTCTCCAGGCAAGAATGCTGGAGTGGATTGCCGTTTCCTTCTTCAGGGGATATTCCAGACCCAGGGATCGAACCCGGGTTTCCTGCATTGGAGGCAGATGCTTTAACCTACTAAGCCTGGTACTCCTGATAAGTCATGCAGGAGAGTGACTCTACTGGCTCTGGAATACGAGAGGACAGCAACCACACAACACGGGGTCTAGAGGTGGGCAGGCACACACTGATGTCACACGGTGCATCCAGCCTGCAAGCTCCTCTTGGGCAAACTACTCATCTATCGAGTCTTGGATTCTGCATTTTGAAAACCAAAATAATAATTCCCGCTCTGCAGGATTGCTGTGAGCCCTGAGTAAGATTGAAAACATGTGACACAATCTGTGTCACAGAGCATGTGTTCTGCAGGTGGCTCCTTCCCTCCTGGCCTTTCTTAGAGGTTTCAGAGTATCTAAAAAAACTACCATTGACTATTATGTGATTGGAAAATATTAAAAATTTTGACCATTCCAAATGTTGGTAAGGATACAAGATATGCAGAACTCTCAGGTCTGCTGGTGGGAGTATAAATAGGTATTAACACATTAGCCAGCTACATAGCTATAAAGTAGAAAATATGCATATCTTTTGACACAGTAATTGAACTTTCTGTTATGTATTATCAAAAACTTCTAGCACCTGTGCATGAAGAAATATGTTCAGAAAACCGCCATTGATATATTGTTAGTACTAAAAAAAAACAACAGGAAAATGGATAACTAATAGTATAGCTGCAAAATGAAATATTATATACCAGTAGTCCTGTTTTAATGTTCCTGTATATATATATCAACATATATATCAAACACACAGGGTGGAATGAAAAGCAAATTTTAGAAGGATACTATTCAAATACAATTTTAAAACATTCAAAACGATTCTATATAATGTTTGTTTTTATTTACATACACAGCAAAAGTCTTAAAAGTATACTGAAACTAGAAACTCTAAATTCAAATAGTGGATCCCCCTGGGCATAAAGGGCTTCCCAGGAGGCACTGCTGCTGCTGCTGCTAAGTCACTTCAGTCATGTCTGACTCTGTGCGACCCCATAGACAGCAGCCCACCAGGCTCACTCGTCCCTGGGATTCTCCAAGGAGGCACTAGTGGTAAAGAATTCGCCTGCCAATACAGAAGATGCAGATTCCATCCCTGGGTCAGGAAGATCCCCTGGAGGAGGGCATGGCAACCCACTCCAGTATTTTTGCCTGGAGAATCCCATGGACAGAGGAGCCTGGCAGGCTACAGTCTATGGGGTAGCAAAGAGTCTGACAGGACTGAAGCAACCTAACACTAGGCATACAGAGAGGGCACAGGTGGAAGGAGGGGTACCCGTGGGAAGGTTTCTGCGTCTGCGTATTATTTTATTTATTCAAAAAAACTTTTTCCCTGCATGCAGGATCTTTGGTTGGGCCTTAGCTCCCCGACCAGGGATGGAACCTGGGCTCTCTGCAGTAGGAGTACAGAGTCTTCACCAAACATTTTATAAAACTGGTTAGTGAGAACCTGACCATTATTTTCTATAATGTTTGAAATAGTTCATTAAAATGAAATATATAAAAGAACACAGTAGAGATTTAGAGCACTAAAGAGCACAGATTTTTCTTTGGTTAGGGTTGATGTCCCATCTCTATCATTCCTAAACACGATGACCCCGGGAAAGTCTCATAATCTCTTTAAATCTCATTTTCCCCAGCTGCAAAATGGGAATAATTTTAACAGTTATAAGATGGGGCAAGATAAAGATTGAATAAGGTTATGAATGCATAATCCTGGTACATAATCCTGCTTAGTAAATGTTAACCAGTATTATCATCATCTCTGATTGACTAGGGGAAGGGCATTCTTGAATCACTCTGAATCCTCATTTCTTAACTCTAGAAAGTGAGATTTTGTGCACTGTATCTCCAGAACTTATTCCTCTTCTAACTACCAGTTTGCACACTTTGACTCATATCTCCCCGGTTCCCCCATGTGCATCCTGGGTAACCACCACTCTTCTTTCTGTTTGATTCTTTTAGATTCCACATAGAAGTGAGATCATACTGTATTGGTTTACTGTCTGTCTGACTTGTTTAGCATAATGCTCTCAAGTTCCGTCCAAATTGGCATGGACAGATTTCCTTCTTTGTCATGGCTGAAAAATGTTCCATTATATATTTATCCTGTGTCTTCTTTATTCATCCATCAATGGACACAGGTTGTTTCCATATCTTGACTATTGTGAATAATGCAACAATAAACAAGAGTTGCAGCCATCTTTTCAAGCCCCTGTTTTCATTTCCTTTCGCTGTATAAGGAGAAGTGGGATTTCTGGATCACGTGGTAGTTCTATTTTTAATTTTTAACAATATTTTATTTGAAAGTTAGTAAGAAAGTAGAGCTTCGATGTTCTCACCAGAAAAAAGGAGATGAAAATTACATGGTGTGATGGAAGCGTTAGCTAACACTATGCTAGTAATAATATGGCAATACATAATTGTATCAAATCAACATATTGTACAGCTTAGACTTCACAATGTTATATATGTCAATTATAGCTCAACTTTAAAAGAGAAAGTGAGATTTTGGTGTCTTGTCTGGATGAAATGTAACTGAAAATAAGGAGATAAACTTGGAATAATTTTTTTAAGTCTGCTTTTAACAGGAAGCTAAGTTTTGACAAGAGCTGCTAATTAAGTCTGCAAGGAGGACACTGTGCTGATTAAATCAGCTGTACTTGCTGTGGAAGATCCTCCAAAATAATGAAGAGCTGTCGAATTCTTTCAGCACTGTGCAGCCGCAGTTTATATGTTCAGTTCAGGGCTTGTTCTCACGTAATCTGGCAGGATACCCACAGTGGCACTTATTTCAGGCTTCTTGGTAGGAAAATAGGAAAGACAAACCTGACTAGTCCTTCAACAATTCTTTACCATTCTCCTTCTCTATATCATCATTGTACAGGTGCCTAGAGGGACCCGAAGCCCCCGCTTTAATAACTAAATGATCCCACAGGGGAAACAGAGCAAANGTCATCTGAGTTAAATTCACCCATTCCAGTCCATTTTAGTTCTCTGATTCCTAGAATGTCGACGTTCACTGTTGCCATCTCTTGTTTGACCACTTCCAATTTGCCTTGATTCATGGACCTGACATTCCAGGTTCCTATGCAATATTGCTCTTTATAGCATTGGATCTTGTTTCTATCACCAGTCACATCCACAGCTGGGTGATGTGACATCCACTCCCTTCATTCTTTCTGGAGTTATTTCTCCACTGACAAAAGCTTTTCTACCACACTTGATAAAGCGTTGAGAAATAACATCAAAAATTAAAAAAGGAAGATATGGAGAAATTGGAGAACATAAACTAAATAAATGGGAGCACTGAATATTAAATAGAAAAAGTGCAACAAACTAGATAAAAGTAAAAGATCATCATATAGTCCAGTTGTTTTTCAACATGACTGTTCATTAGAAACATATCTGGAGCTCTGGAGAGAAAAAAATACCTGGGCATTTGTATTTTTCAAAAGATTCTAAATTATGATATACATCTGGATTTTAAAAAATGATGGCAGGTTTTTCTATTAGATCTCATTTTTGGTGATATGGAACTCTATTATTTTTCTGTTGACCAGTCATGATACAATGGTATTAAGTGAATAATAGCTCTATAATCACAATAGTAAAAGATGTTTATCAGTTTTCACAATCAAAAGTATATAATATAAAATAAAAATAAAATATAAATATAAACTTAAAAAAAGATCTTTACAATTGCAAGCCATAATGGGAACATGATTGACTTAACAATATAAAATAATTACATACAATTTGGGGGGTTAGGCAGAGTGATATGGTAAGTGGAAGTGCAAACATGCACAAATTTTAACCCACCCAGGCAGTTTTGATAGGTGCATTTAATCCATTTACATTTAAAGTAATGATTGATATGTATGATCCTATTACCATTTGTTTTCATAATTGTTTTGGGTTTATTTTCTGTAGGTCTTTTCCTTCTCTTGTGTTTCCACCTAGGGAAATCCCTTTAGCATTTCCTGTAGAGCTAGTTTGGTGGTGCTGAATTCTCTTGACTTTTGCTTGTCTGGAAAGCTTTTGATTTCTCTATCAAATCTGAAGGAGAGTTGCTGGGTAGAGTGTTCTTGGTTGCAGGTTCTTCCCTTCCATCACTTTAAATATTGCATGCCATTCCCTCCTGCCTTATAGAGTTTCTGTTGATGAATCCTCTGAATAGCCTAGCGGGAGTTCCCTTCTGTTATTTGTTCTTCTTCCCTTGATGCTTTTAATATTTTATCTTTGTCTTTAATTTTCGTCAGTTCGATTACTATGTGTCTGTGTGTTCCTCCGTGGCTTTATCCTGCCTGGCACTCTGTGCTCCCTGGACTTGGTTGGCTATTTCCTTTCACATGATAGGGAAGTTTTAGGCTATTATCTCTTTGCATAGTTTCTCAGGTTCTCTCTCTCTCTTCTCCTTCTGGGACCCCTCTAATGCAAATGTTGGTGCATTTAGTGTTGTCCCAGAGGTCTCTTAAGCTGTCTTCATTTCTTTGCATTCCCTTTTCTATATTCTGTTCTGCAGCAGTGATTCCCACCATTCTATCCTCCAGGTCATTTATCTGTTCTTTTGCCTCAGTTATCCTGCTATTGATATCTTCTAGTGTATTATTCATCTCTCTTTGTTTGTTCTTTAGTCCTTGTAGGTCTTTGATAAACATTTCTTGCATCTTCTCAGTCTTTGCCTCCATTCTTTTCCCAAGATCCTGGATCATCTTCGTTATCGTTATTCTGAACTCCTTTTCTGGAAAATTGCCTATCACCACATTTAGTTGTTTTTCTGGGGTTTTATCTTGTCCTTTCATCTGGGATATAACTTTCTGCTTTTCATCATGATTAACTTTCTATAATCTGGTTTTTGTTTTAGCCACTGTGAGACTATGCTTCTCTTTGCTCCTTCTGTCTGCCCTCTGATGGCTGAGGCTAAGAGGCTGTGTAAGGTTCTTGATGGGAGTGACTGCATGCGTGCATGTTAAGTCGCTTCAGTCGTGTCCAACTCTTCGCCACCCTATGAGCTGTAGCCCACCAGGCTCCTCTGTCCATGGGATACTCCAGGCAAGAATACTGGAGTGGGTTGCAATTCCCTTCTCTAGGGATCTTCCCAATCCTGGGATCGAACCTGAGTCTACTGCATCTCCTACATTGCAGACAGATTCTTTACCACTGAGCCCCTGGGTAAGGCCTATGGGAGTGACTAGGGAAAACTGGGTCTTGCTCTGGTGGGCAGGTTCTTGTTCAGTAAGGCTTTAACCCAATTATCTGCTGATGAGTGGAGTTGCTCTCTCTCCCTGGTAGCTATTTGGCCTGAGGCGACCCAGACCTAGGGTCTACAGGCTCGATCCTAGGGTTAATGGTGAACTCCAAGAGGCTTTATGCCAAGTGCTTGTCTCTGCAGGAAGCCCTCCAACACCAGCAGGTAGTTTTGATTCAGTCTTCTGTGAGGTCACTGCTCTTCTTCTCTGCGTCGTGGTGTATGCAAAATTTTGTTTGTTCCCTCCAAGACAGGAGTCTCTGTTTCCCCCAGTCCTCTGCAAGTCCTACAGTCAAATCCCCCTGGCCCTCAAGGTCAGATTCCCTGGAGAATCCCAGTCCCTTTGTCAAATGCCCAGGCTAGGAAGCCTGCCGTGGGGTTCAGAACCTTCAGAACAGTGTGAGAACTTCTTTGGTATTATTGTTCTTCAGACTGCAGGTCACACACCTGGTGGGTATAGGATTTGATTTTATCATGATTGCACCCCTCCTACCATCTTGCTGCAGCTTCTTCTTTGTCTTTGGACATGCAGTATCTTTTTCTGGTGGGTTCCAGCATCCTCCTGTAGATAGTTGTTCAATAGCTAGCTGCAATTTTTGTGCTCTTGCAGGAGGAGATGAGCCCACCTCCTTCTATGCCACCATCTTGAACCAGAGTAGCTGTTGTTATAAATAAAGTTTTACTGGATCACAGCCCAGTCACACCTTTTGCTTCAGTTCGGTTCAGTTGCTCAGTCGTGTCCAACTCTTTACAACCCCACAGAGGCCTCCCTGTCCATCACTAACTCCAGGAGTTTACTCAAACTCATGTCCATTGAGTTGGTCCATTGTCAACTCAATGGACCATCTCATCCTCTGTCATCCCTCTCATCCTCTGTCATCCCCTTCTCCTGCCTTCAATCTTTCCCAGCATCAGGGTCTTTTCCAGTGAGTCGGTTCTTCATATCAGGTGGCCAAAGTATTGGAGTTTCAGCTTCACCATCAGTTCTTCCAATGAATAATCAGGACTGATTTCCTTTAGGATGGACTGGTTGGATCTCCTTGCAGTCCAAGGGACTCTCAAGAGTCTTCTCCACCACAGTTCAAAAGCATCAGTTCTTCAGTGCTCAGC
>SJYV01034234.1:253554-272263 GCA_006410875.1 Neotragus pygmaeus | reverse complement strand
GGCACACAGCACCGACCTCGAGAGATGATCACCGTGGCACAGAGACCGGACATCGACACAGGGCAACTGCAGCACACAGCCTGGACCTTGGCACAAGGCTACCAGGGCACACAGCCCAGACCTCGGTGCAAGGCTATCATGGGACACAGCCTGCACCTCAGCGCAGGGTGACTTTGGCACACAGCCCGATCCTCATTGAAGGGCAACTGATTTCCTTTAGGATGGACTGGTTGGATCTCCTTGCAGTCCAAGGGACTCTCAAGAGTCTTCTCCACCACAGTTCAAAAGCATCAGTTCTTCAGTGCTCAGCTTTCTTTATAGTCCAACTCTCACATCCATACATGACTACTGGATAAATCAAACTTTGACTAGACAGACTTTTGTTAGAAGGTAATGTCTCTGCTTTTTAATATGCTACTTAGGTTGGTCATAGCTTTTCTTCCAAGGAGCAAGCGTCTTTTAATTTCATGGCTGCAGTCACCATCTTCAGTGATTTTAGAGCCCCCCAAAATAAAGTCTGTCATTATTTCCCTTGCTTCCCAAACTATTTGCCATGAAGTGATAGACCAGATACCATGATCTTAGTTTTCTGGATGTTGAGTTTTAAGCCAACTTTTCCACTCTCCTCTTTCACTTTCATCAAGAGGCTTTTTAGTTCCTCTTCACTTTCTGCCATAAGGGTGGTGTTATCTGCATATCTGAGGTTATTGATATTTCCTGGCAATCTTGATTCTAGCTTGTGCTTCATCAAGCCCAGCATTTCTCGTGATATACTCTGCAAATAAGTTAAACATGACTGCTTTCTTGGTACCATGCAAAATGAATAGTTGAACCCTCAAAACCCAAAATATTTAACTCTCTGGCTGGCCCTTTACAAAAAACATTTGCTGACCCCTGATGTAGACCTTACTCTCCTTATCTTTAAAATGGGTCAACAAAACCTTGACCTGCTTCATAGAGATTGTAAGGATTATGAAAAACAATGAACATAAAAATGACTTAGCATTTATAGAAAACATTCAATAAATATAGTGCTTATTATGATTTTCTCACTGATCTTATCCTCCTTTTCCTCTAGCACAAACAAGGTTTCATGAAAATTAAGTAAACTACTTTAGATATTCAAGAGTAACTTATTAGATATATAAATGTGTGTAGGTGTGTTGTGTGTGTGTTTGGGGGAGGGTGGATGGCATTGAGTTGAGTTATGAGAAATCCAATAGATTCTAAACTCCAACCCATGTGCCAAGTGCCCTCCATGTGTTTCTTCACTTAATCCTACTACGCAGGGAATCTGAAGACCAGAAAACAAGAGACAGAGTTGATGAGACCCAGTGAGAAAGTCGCTGAGCGGGGGCTGAAACCCGGCATGGCTTACCTCCAGAATGCCTATGCTTCCTGCTATAGGAGCGCCCGACTGTGTCCATTACAAGCAAGCTCATAACACCGCATATCTCCCCTGTGGTTTGCCAGGACGCCCTGGTCAGTGCCTGTTGCCCTGCCTACTTATCTGTGGCAACATTTTCCCTCAAGAGTGTCTGAGTCAATAAATTCCAGGACCTTCTCTACAATCTCAGCCCAGGATGGCTGAGATCTGTGTTTTGTCCACTGAGTGCATCTGAGGAACTTACAGAAGAGCATAGCACATAGTAGGTGCTCAGCAAGTCTGTTCTGAGTCGATGGATGGTAAGTGAATCATCAGTAACCCACCTGCAAGTGAACAAAAGCCACACAGCAGCATGAGGACTGTCCTGAAAAATGACTTTGGACACGTAAGGATGCCAGGCTCTTGATCCCTCTGTGTTGTGAGAAGCTGGACCCAGTTTGGATTTGGGACTTGATTCATGGGACTGAATCACGCACTTCCCATCTGGCATGGTCTGGATGGCTCACCCCAGAGGAAAGGGGTGAGTATTGTTCAAGGCCTCCTGCAGGCTAGGGGTGTTGGTGGGCTGTGTCATGCAGGAGCAGAAATGAAACACATCAAATTGAGCCCAGGGTGGCTTGGCTGAAGAAAAGCGAGGTAGAGTATGTGCTCAGCACAGCCCTGATATGAAGGCCGGGCTGATAATCCATCCCTCTGATGCCCGCAGTGTGTCATGGGCCACTTTCAGCCTCAGAAGAAAGCCTGACCTTTGGAGAGGCTATAAAAAGATGGCCTAATTCACTGCTGCTTTCCTCTCCAGCCGCCTTTAACAAAGGAGGAAAGTGAAGGGCCTCTGTTTCTATGGAAGGAGCACAAAAGCAACCCGGCATTTCGTGAAGCTGATGGCCAGAGCGCCCTGCCACAAACATGCTGCTGCTCAGGCTCAGGGCAGCCCGGTGTGGTCGGGAAGGGCCTGACAGCGGGGGGCAGGGGGGGCATCCTTTCACGTCCACCCCCGGTACTGGCAGACTGAGCCAAGGAGGCATTTGGGAAGGCTGCTCCCAAGGTCACTGGCAATGCCAGCTCTCAAAGACTCAGAAATCACATGTACGCCTATGGTGTGTTCACAGGGTCAGACGAAGACCACCAGACCCTCCAACAAGAGCGTCCCAAGCTGCAATTGACCAAAACATCCCAGAGGATGAGAGTTGCTTCAGGTTTCACAGAAAATGGGATGTGTGTTCATTCTCCCCGTCCTTTCTCGTGTGGGGATGCAATGGGGCAGGTTCCAGCATCAGCAGGGACGATGAAATCCACGTACTGGCAAAGATACCTTTGAACAAATTCCTGGAATATACAGCACTGTGTTGTCACATGTGCTCAGTCAGTAAGCTGTGTCTGATTCTTTGCAAACCCATGGACTGTGGCTGTCTGGGGCTCCTCTGTCCATGGGATTTCCCAGGCAAGAATACTAGCGTCGGTTGCCAATTCCTCCTCCAGGGGATCTTCCCACCCAGGGATCGAACCTGCGTCTCCTGTGTCTCCTGCACTGCAGGCAGATTCTTTACCACTGAGCCACCTGAGAAGCCTGTACAATCTCTCTGTACACCTAGCTTATTTCTTCCAAGGCTGGATCCCCACCACTGTGATCTCTGGTTGAGCACTGTAAGGGGTTGTTTCTTGGGGCCAGGTTGAAGGGGACAGCAGATTACTGGCTTCCACCTCATATGCACCAAGATGGGGGCGTGTGCTCCAGACTCAAGCATAGATGGGCAGGTTACCTGCAAAATTCACATAAATTAAAAGCACTCCAACTGTATTCCAGACCTGAACAGTTTCCATCCATTTCCATACATCCTGACTTCATTTCCAAGTACATTCTCCTAAACTATCTTAGAGGTACAAATAGCC
Source organism: Neotragus pygmaeus (assembly GCA_006410875.1). NCBI lineage: Eukaryota > Metazoa > Chordata > Mammalia > Artiodactyla > Bovidae > Neotragus > Neotragus pygmaeus. The sequence continues at coordinate 268,986 of SJYV01034234.1, read as the reverse complement.
AAATTCTAAGCCTTGTGGGGTTCAGTTTAGGGATGGGGCTTTGCTGTTCAACTGTTATAAGAAAACTAAATGGTAGAGATTTGGATGCCCATTGGAGGGGTTAAGATACCACCAAAAAGTGACCAGTATTCAAAACCGGGCATCTGTTCTGGGTCAGAAGGTTCCACCAGACCGATTCATCATTAAGCCAGTAGTTACAGCACACTTGATGTCTTTTCTGAAAGGCCCTGTACCCTTGGCAGTTCTGGGCTCCTCTCTGCTTTGTTTCTTTTTGGTGTCTTTTTTTCCTCATCCAACAGAGATGCAAGTCCACAGTGACCCTCCCTTGGGGGTCAAAACACGCAGGTCCTCTAGGCTTTCGAGGTGCACCACAGAGCCATGCTTTCCATCCTTGTGGGAAAGATGTCCCAAGTGAAGTTTACGGAGTGGGGGTGACCCTGGGGCATCGTGGCCAGGTTGCCGTCTGCTCCTGTCGGTTGCCTTGACAACCATGTCCTGAGCAGATGATCACAGGACATCTGTTTGGGGCTGGGTACCAAGCAGTCCATGGGCTCAGTAAGGACTTCTTGTATCTTGCTGAAGGCTTTTATTCTCCCCAGCCCTTCAGATTTCACAGGCTTGTAAAGTGAATTCAACAAATATTTATTCAGTGAGCAATTCTTGTGCTAGGCACTGGGGAGATAACGGGGCATGAAGCAGATAAAAGCCCTGCCCACATTTGAGAGGCCTGGGATCGCTGAGTTTTCACTTTGTTGTTAGCACTTCAAGAAAGAAACCCCTTCCTGTGAACATCATTGCTATCCATTTCTCCTCAGAAGAAAATGGCTACAAACCTGTAACAGAGTGGAAGGACATACTCTTAAAGGACAGACGTTTTAAATAACTATATTAGAACCATATCATATGAAAATTTAAACTGTTGGGATTCAGCTATGACCAAAAAAAAAAAAAAATCAATCAACTAATGTAAGAAAGAAATTGAAACATGTATAATATCATATGTGAAATGAATCGCCAATCCAGGTTCGNATTTAGAAAAGGCAGAGGAACCAGAGATCAAATTGCCAACATCCGTTCGATCATCAAAAAGCAAGAGAGTTCCAGAAAAATATCTACTTCTGCCTTATTGATTATGTCAAAGCCTTTGACTGTGTGGATCACAAGAAACTGGAAAATTCTGAAAGAGAAGGGAATACCAGACCACCTGACCTGCCTCCGGAGAAATCTGTATGCAGATCAGGAAGCAACAGTTAGACTGAGCGACTGAACTGAACTGAAATGAATACTAACAAGAAATGAATCAGTCCCAGAAAGTGAAAGTTTTAAATACTATAGTGAACAAGAAAATGCTTTATGACATGAGATTAGTTTCTCCTGGTCATCACTGAACAACCTAGGTTGCATTACCTCTCACAGGTGGCCCTAACTTAGCCGGGGCAAAGGTATACTGTGTTCCAAAAGACACTGTGGTTGCATACAGTTTGGTACTCTGAAATCTTTAGTATGACATTGTGTCATTCATCTAGATAATATTATAATTGGGAAACATAAAAAAAACAGCTCCTTTATATGGCAAAATACTTACCCTGAGATATTATTTCTTTTCAAATCATAGCTGAAGTGCAGTGTTGGAACTGTGACTCTTATATCAACTTAACAAGAAAGGTATTAGTGAAGACTTTAAGAAAGATCATGTCAAAGCAGACACTAAGTTTGCATTCACTATATGGTCTTCAATGCTTTATTCAGTCTTTCTTGCCTTTACTAAAGGAATTCTTTTTGTGTGTATATGTGTTCCATGAAATTCCTTTGCTAATTTCTTCTCCCTTAAAACTTTAGGACCTTAAAAAACAGGCAATACTTCTCTCAAAAAACTTGCATTTTTCAGCTTTTTGCTTTGGTAGAGAAGTTTACCAAATTGTATTTCATAGAAAAGTCCCAGGATTCTTAAAGAAAGATGCTGGAGAGAAACTAGATCATCTTTCAAGCCATTTATCAAAGTGCTCATATTTCCTATCTCCAGGCAGGTGAAACAATAATAAACACTGAGAAGTGAGAGCTGCAAAATAGAAAACAGAGAAGAAGAAAGCTGATGTTTTGGCATTTGCCAACTTCAAATCACAGGTAGAAAGTTTTGGGTGGCTTGTAAATCACTTTCAAAAAAACATGCCATACTTTGAGAGGCTAAGGTGGCATTTCTTTCCTATTTGCAGTGGGGATCTTGATTATAATGTTGTGTGTCAGTGACAGTTTGTCAGACCATTGGAATAATTTCCGCTAAATACAGGATAGTATTATCCATTTCAGTAAGAAGAGCAATACAATAATTGAGCATTTCCTCTCTTGTCAGATTACAATTAGGCTGGGGTAGGAGAAGGGGCTGGTTAGCCAAGTGGTCCTTTCTAAATCAGAATAATGACAAAGTCATCCCCTTGTCGGGGCATGCAGTCTCTATATTCTGTTTCTCAGTATGGAGAGTTTATCAGGATGGATTAAAGTTGATGATTATAAAAACTTCTGCTATTACCAAAGAATAAAGATAATCTCTCCAAGACTAGTCAAGGTAGCCTTTCTTAGACATATCCCTAGAGACCAAAGTGATTGGCCAAATGGCATTCCTTTAAGTGTCAGAATCATCCTTAGATTATATATTCCCCAGAAAAAAAAGCAGTACTACTGCAACAAAGTATCATCATCAAAAGATACTTATATTCAGTTCAGTTCAGTTGCTCAGTCATGTCTGACTCTTCGTGACCCCATGAATCCCAGCACGCCAGGCCTACCTGTTCATCACCACCTCCCTGAGTTCACTCAAACTCACTTCCATTGAGTTGGTAATGCCATCCAGCCATCTCATCCTCTGTCGTCCCCTTTTCCTCCTGCCCCCGATCCCTCCCAGCATCAAAGTCTTTTCCAATGAGTCAACTCTTCGCATGAGGTGGCCAAAGTACTGGAGTTTCAGCTTTAGCGTCATTCCTTCCAAAGAACACCCAGGACTGATCTCCCCCAGAATGGACTAGTTGGATTTCCTTGCAGTCCAAGGGACAGAGCCATATAAAGAATGAAATAATGCCATTTGTAGTGATATAGGCAGACCTAGAGTCTGCCATACTGAGTGAAAGTAAGAGAGAGAAAGACACATATCATATAATATCACTTATATATGAGATTTTAAAATATGGTACAAATGAACTTATTTAAAAAGCAGAAATAGAGCCACAAATGAAGAAAACAAACTCTACTCAAAACTAGTGATGACCTGCATGGGAAAGGAATCTAAAAATGAGCAAATATCCATGAATGTACCTGATTCACTTTGCTGTACAGCAGAAACAGAACATTGTAAATCAACTACACGCAAATAAAAATTAGTTAAAACGCGCACACACACACACATATAAGGGTATTTGTTAGGTAGGTAGAATAGGGAAAAGGAGTCCGAAATTGCGGTGGCTAAAAGACAAAGAAGGGAAAAGCCCATGAAAANAGGATGGGGAACACGTGTACACCCGTGGCGAATTCATGTTGATGTATGGCAAAACCAATACAATATTGTAGTGTAATTAGCCTCCAATTAAAATAAATAAATTTATATTATAAATAAATAAATAAAGACAATAAAATGGAAAAAATAAAAGAAATGGAAAGTTTTATTTGAGCCAAATTGAGGATTATAACCTGGGAACAGCCTCTCAGAAACCTCCAAGAATTGTTCTCTTGGTTGGAGGTCAAGCATGGTTATAAAAGTTTTTGAGACAGAGGGATGTACCATCAGTGATAACAAGTTTCACAATGTAGCAAGCAGTACAGTAGTGGGCCTTGGGTCCTCATGTTGCCTTAGAGGATCGAGAAGGGAAGTTATCTCCTCAGGAGCTGTCCTTTTGATGTTGGGAGAATACTGCTCTTTAGAACTGAGTAGGTGTTTCTGCCAATGGGGAGGTTTGGTCGATGAATAACGCAGATACACAACGCACAGTGCAGGCAGAGAGGAGGGCAAAGGGCAGAGAAAACTTTTTTATGTTTAAGTTTTTCTTGTCTTGCAGTACAATATGAATTTTAGTTCACAGCTACGTAAAAATGCTTCAGGGTGTGGCAGAAAGTTCTTTAAATAGCATGGATTGTCCTGTTCATCACTTTACTTCAAGCTGAGTGCCCAGAGATACAGATGATTGCCACAGCTTGGCCCATAAACTCAAACCAACCACTTCATCAGGTGCTCAACCACTAAAATTTGGTTTTTTAACACTGGAGAAAACTCTGGCTGTGATGGCCAACGGGGGACAGAGTATCAGTTTCCGCAACAGCAGCCTCCTAACAGATTTTCAAAAATTCCTTTTCTCTCTCAACATTATATTAAAAACATCTTCAAATATACAGAGAAATTGAAAGAACTATACAAAGAACACTGATATACCCACTTCTGTTCTACCATTACTGTTTAGCTTGACAGCTTTCTCACATTTGTATATTTCTCCATCCCTCTCTCCATCTATCTTATCTTTTTCAGCATTTTGAAAAAAAAAACAAAACTGGGGGCTATACCGCACAGCATGGGGGACCTTAGTCCCCCAATCAGGAACCAAAGCTATGCCCCCTGCATTGGAGGCTTGGAGTCTCAACCACTGGACTGCCAGGGAGATCCCCGTCTTATTTTTGTTATATTTCAAAGGCAGTTGCTGAGGCAGCACACGTCAGCATGTGTACCACCTACTAGAATCTGACGTGTGTGTGTGTGATTTCTTGGAGGCAAAATTTAGATACAGCGAAATGCCCAAACTTGAAGAGGATCACTTAATGAATTTGGATGCAAGTGTGATCCAAGCCCCTATGCCGATCTACCTGGAACTAAATTTGACTTTCTTCTGCCATGTGCTGATTTTCAAAGGTCCCTACCCTGTGAGTCGAGACTCCCTGTGAATTGAGCTTTATGAAAAATTCCCTTCATATGTCTTATTTTGCTCTGTTGCCCCAGACCCAGGAAAACATGCCCATTTGAAAACAAGAGGCAGTTTGCGTATGGTGGATGGGAGGGTGGGCAAAAATACTAGCTCAGGAAGCATGGGTTTGAATCCCATCTCTACCACTTTCTAGCTCTATGACCTTGGGCAAAGTATGTATCCTACGGCTAGGCCTCAGTTTCCCCAGGGACTGTGGGTAAAAATAAACCATCTCTCATCAGGTCGTTCTGTGTGGTGGAGGCTGAATGGGATTAAATCATGCAAAGACCTAATGAGAACATCCCTTGCTAAAGGGCGAATTCTCAGGACAGGCTGACCCTCATCACCGCCCTGCCAGCAGGCAGCAGGGACTAGAGGCCTGCAGCCAACTCATTAACTTTATAGACAATTGACTTTGTGCCTTTTGAACTCAGTCATTTTATGTTCCACTCAGCTCCGAGTCTCCTTGGCCTCCTTGGCCCTCCAGCCAGAAATGTAATGACTGTCAAAATTCTCTCTATGACATCACCAGGCCATGTCTGGGGAAGTCTGTGTTCGTAAAATGACTCAAACTAGAGGAACTGTGGCAGGTGGGGGTTGGTTGCTTGCTCTCTAATTGGGTGGACTTTATAGTGTAAATCCCACGGCGTTGAATTTAATATTGCACCATTTTATTGGCACCAAATTGTATTACAGTCTCAGTAGCTCTCTCCTAGCCCTTCATCTCTGCAAGACGGAAGCTTCCCTTTGACGGATGTTGGTTTCATTATTCACAACTCTTATATCAACAGAGGCTTTGAAAATGGAGATCCGGAAAGAACATTTTCTGGTGAAAAGCTCTTTATCAGTATGGAATTCCTTTGCTGCACTTCTGAAATAGATTGACTCGTTTTCGGTGTCAGTACTGAGCAGGGCACGGGACAGATGTAGTACGTGTTCACAAAAAAACACCTCAGGATATATTTAGAAATATAAACATTTAATGAGTAATCACACAAATAGTGAATCACAATTAGGATGGAGCCCATTGATCAGATACTGTTGCTTGCCTACTATGGCAAAGTTGATGACTGTTTCGGAGCATTTATTCTCTTTCTTTTCCATAGTAATGAAACATTTATTTTTAGCAAGATGCTTGCTATCTATGATAACGACAACATTTCCCAGCCTCCTCTGCTGCTATATGGGCCCGTGTACAATTCTGGGACTAATTTATTGTTTAAAAAATATTTATTTATTTGGCTGCACCATGTCTTAGTTACGGCATGCAGGATCTAGTTCCCTGACCAGGGATCGAACCTAGGTCCCCTGCATTGGAAGCTCAGAGTCTTAGCCACTGGACCACCAGCGAATTTCCTGGGACCAATTTCAATGTGTGGAAGGGTTGCCCCGCCCCCACACTTACAAGAAATTTTCAGACACCAGTTGGATCTCCTACAATTCAACTCAGTTCTGACATCTGCCTGGAGATAGTGTTGGATCCCACAGGTTAAGGACTCCATTTCCCCCTGCCTCTCCCCTATCAGATACCAGTTATCAGCTGTGCTTCTGATTGACCGGCTATAGTTCGGATGTTCCAACAACTCCCATCCCCATTGTGGGTTTGGTCAGCTTCCTAGAGCAATTCATGGAACTCAGAGAAAGCTTTTACTCACCAGAAGCACCTTATTTAAAAGGTAACTCTGGGACAGCCAGATGGAAGGGACGCATAGGGCAGGGTGTGTGAGCTGGAGCTCCCATGCCCTCTCCCAACACACCAAGCTCTCTGCACCTCCATGTGTTCCTCAGCTGGAAACTCTAAACTCCATCCTTTTGAGTTTTTATGGAGACCTGATTACATAGGCCCTGGTGCTGGGAAAGATTGAAGGCGGGAGAAGAAGGGGACGACAGAGGATGAGATGGTTGGATGGCAACACCGACTCAATGGACATGAGTTTGAGTAAGCTCTGGCAGTTAGTGATGGACAAGGAGGCCTGGTGTGCTGCAGTCCATGGGGTTGCAAAGAGTCAGACATGACTGAGCAACTGAACTGAACTNATGGTTGGATGGCAACACCGACTCAATGGACATGAGTTTGAGTAAGCTCTGGCAGTTAGTGATGGACAAGGAGGCCTGGTGTGCTGCAGTCCATGGGGTTGCAAAGAGTCAGACATGACTGAGCAACTGAACTGAACTGAAATATTACAGAGGCACAATTGATTGAATCATTGGCCGCTAGTGGTTAAGCTCAATCTCCGGCCCCCTCCTCTCCGTGGAGGTCAGCGGGGTGGGACTGAACGTTCCAACGCTCTAACCAGGTGGTTGGTTCTGGCAACCAGCCCCCATACTCAGGTGCTTCTAAAAGTCACCTCGCTAACAACACAGGACACCTTTGCCTCTTCCATCACTTAGTATATTCCAAGGATTTTAGGAGCTCTGTGCTAGGAACAGAGATGAAGCCCAAATATATATTTCTTATTCTAAGTCACGATATCACACATGTGTCTAAGTCCTGGCCAAGGTAATGTGCAGAAGCAGCATGTGCTATTTTATGTCATGCTCTTAAAAGGAAGAGCATGCCCTCTCTTTGTCCTTCTGCTCCCCTGTGGGCTGGAATGCAGGTGGGGGTGCGCAGAGCAGTCAGGGTAACACCTGGGTGTGGTGGGTCAGTGAGATGGAGGCACTCCAGCTCCCAACCCCATGACTGTTTCAGGTGAGACAAACTGCTATTTTGCTTCAGGCACGGTCATTTCAGGGTTTTCTGTAACAACAGCAGAACTTACATTCGGATACATTGATCTATCAACCAGTCCCCTTCTTCCTTATTAAGAGAGCCCCAAATTTATTCAAGTATCAACTCTTAACACAGATGACTGTACCCCTAACTCAGAGGTAAATCCTTGTTAATATAAACCAATCAGGGCAATGGGCCTGGACAAGATGTAATTCTTGGCCTGGACAAGATGCAATTCTAGGCCATGAAAATTGCTGAAAGTTCTGCTGGGGGATTTCTGTGAAATTTTCCTTGTTCTAAAATAGAGATCCAAGGGAGACGGCCACCTCTATAAAGTACCAGGCAGGGTGTTAGGTCCGTCTTTTGATGAATGCTATTGTGTCTGGGTATGATGCTTGGATCTGTGGCGGTTATTTTGTAACCAGGACGAGAGCTAGTCTGTAGCTGGAAGGAATCCGATGGCATGATTGAGTCAGTACATTACGTGAGCCTAGAGCCATTCCACTTCTAGTTTGTGAGGTTGTAACATGTCCTGGCCAACCCACGGGGACCCTGGCCGCTCTATCAGCCAGTGGGAAAGTGTGGCCAGTTAGTGCCCTGTGGGCACACTCTCACAGAAGAGGGGCAGGAGATGGGAAGGAGCCATGCCTTCAGTTGTCTGCCTTTTTCCTCCCAAGGAGATCCAACCAGTCCATCAGTCCTGAATATTCATTGGAAGGACTGATGCTGAAGCTGAAACTCCAATATTTGGCCACCTGATGTGAAGAACTGACTCGTTTGAAAAGACCCTGATGCTGGGAAAGACTGAAGGCAGGAGGAGAAGGGGACGACAGAGGATGAGATGGTTGGATGGCATCACCGACTCAATGGACATGAGTTTGAGTAAACTCTGGGAGTTGGCGATGGGCAGGGAGGCCTGGCGTGCTGCAGTCCACGCGGTCACAAAGAGTCGGACACGACTGAGCGACTGGACTAAACTGAACTGAAGATATCGTGGAGGGGCTCTGTGCAGCCTCGTTGGTGGCTGAGGGGCCTGTTGTGCTTGCAGCAATGCTGTGCCCAGCTCTGTATGCCCCGTACTGTGTGTTCCCCTTCCTCCCCTGCTTCACTCCCCCTCTGCCCTCACTCTTGCTTCCTAGGTTTTGCACTCCCAGTAACACATTCATATGCAAGCTATACTCTTAGATTCTGTTTTTCAGAGAACCCGGCTAAAAATCCTCTCCACCCCTGAGTCTGGGTTGCAGTGGAGAGACACACTCATATGATCTTAGAGCCCAGTGGGGATGGCAAGTATTTCACAAGTGGGGAGTATTATCAGACTCATGGGAACTGAGGCAGCTGCTCCTAAAACAGGAAGGGGGCCTGGAATTTTATCTGGGCAGCTCTAATGCCCCCGTATCAACTCTGATACCCACCATCCTCGGGTCAGCTGCTTGCTCTCCTGACTTCTTACCCTCCTCTGAACTGCAGCGGTTTCTGTTTCCTTAAGGCCTCTGCTGTTCCCTCCTTCTGCTTATACACGAAGTGAAGTGAAGTGAAGTTGTGTCGCTCAGTTGTGTCCAACTTTTTGCTATCCTATGAACTATACGGTCCATGGAATTCTCCAGGCCAGAATACTGGAGTGGGTAGCGTTTCCCTTCTCCAGGGGAATCTTCCCAACCCAGGTCTACCATATTGCAGGCGGATTCTTTACCAGCTGAGCCACAGGGAAGCCCACATATACATGGCTTCAGCTTAATTCTGAACTCTGCTTCCTCACGGCTTCTGTGTCCTATTCAGACTCCCCAAGAGAAAAGATAGGTTTGGGTCCCTGGGTCACCATCCAGTACTGGGGGACACTGTTGGAAAAGCTGGGTGTCAGGCCCCCATGTTACAGGCTGCCCTGGCCCAGTCACTTGAGAGTAAGTGTTCAGACATATTTGCATCAACTTGATTTTGCTCTGATGTTCACCAAAGTGATTGATGGGTGTGTCTCTCTGAAGAGACGACAGATTCGTGTGGGTATTCTGAGCTGCATGCCATGAGCTGTGTAGTAGTACACAGGAGAACCCACAGGAGAGCTTTAGAAAAACAACAGATCATTTATCGCAGATACTCGGAGAATCACTGGAAAAGTTGCAGGAAAGGGCTCTGAGCTCAACTTCCAGAAAAGGTTTCCAAGCCACACAGCAGAACCTGGTCAGCACTTGGCAACTGAAGACAAATATAAATTAACCTGCCTTCCCAGAATGTGCCCTTTCTGTGCTACACAGACACACCCGAGAGATATTGCAGGTTCAGTTCCAGCCCACTGCAATAAAGCAAATATCACAATAAAGTGAGTCACAAAACTATTTGTGCTTTCCCAGTGCACATAAAAGTTATGTTCACACTATACTGTAGCCTATTAAATATGCGATGACATTATATCTAAATTAACAATGTACACACCGTAACTTAAAAATACTTTATTGCTGATCATCATCCTAGCCTTCAGTGAGTCAAAGGAGTAACATCAAAGTTAACGGATCTTAGATCACCATAACAAATATAATAGTAATAATACATCTTGAGATATTATGATAATTACCAACATGTGACAGAGATACCAAGTGAGGAAATGCTGTTAAAAAAAAATGGCGCCGATAAACTTGCTCACAGGGTGGCCACAAACATTCAATTTGTTAAAAAAAAAAAACAATATCCATGAGGCAAAGTAAAGCAAAGTGCCATAAAATGTGTGCCCGTAAATCCTTTTACAATGTGAAAGGGAGTGAAGCAGAGGGGTTCAGAGTCCAGCTCCAGAGTCAGCCGAGCCAGTGGTGTGACTTTCTCATTCTGTCTCTGCCTTGCTCTGCCCATACGTGAAATGGCACTGATTGCTGGGCTGGTTCTGAGCTTCTCTGCAGAAACCACAGGGCAAGAGCTGAGTCCAGGACATGGTATTTATCAAAGGGGTCTGGGCACTCGTACCTCAAGCATCTTTGCATAGACATCCTTTCCACAAGCATTTTCACTGCAAAATTAATTGGTCATGAGGCAATTTTGCTGTAAAAGATAAAATAACTGGTTGACAGTTGGGTTTGACTGTTGGCTTTCAACTGGTTGAAAGTTTGGTTTCATTTCTCCATTAACATAGGACTGTCCTTCTTCCATCCTGTCAATCTCAGCCCTCATGATCTGTACAGTCATGAGCAGGCGTGGCGGTCTTAAAATAGAGGATGATGACAACTATGTATACGGACTTGATAGAAAATATGGTGATGAAATTTACTGCAAAGTGTGAAGTAAGAGAGTAAGTCAGAGCACGTACTGTATGGCTCAGCTGGTAAAGACTGGGCCAGCAATGTAGGAGACCCAGGTTCAATCCCTGGGTTGGGATGAGCCCCTGGAGAAGGAACCCATGGCAACCCATTCTAATAATCTTGTCTGGGAAATCCCATGGACAGAGAAGCCTGGTGGGCTACAGTCCATGGGGGTCTCAAGAGTCAGACACAACTTAGCGACTAAACCACCAGACTGCACTAAAACATGATAACAGGTCAGTCTGCAGATCCTTTGGTGATTTGAAGGTACAGAGTTGAACCCACACCTTCTGCAGAACTTTGGAACATCTATCAGGGGACATGTGACAACCTGCCAAGAACAAACAGCTTTTCCAACATGACACAAAGCTCAGGTACAAATATGCATCCTAGTATTTGGAAGCTGATGCCTCTCTTAAAAGAAATTTTAGAGAAAAAGCAAAGCTGAATAGGCAGGTGAGACCAAAGCAAAAGAAAGCTTTAAAATACAAGAACAAAAGACTTGGAGGACAAGTGCTTCAGCTCAGTTCAGTCACTCAGTCGCGTCTGACTCTACGACCCCCTGGACTGCAGCATGCCAAGCCTCCCTGTCCATCACCAGCTCCTGGAGTTTATTCAAACTCAGGTCCATTTAGTCGGTTATGCTATCCAACCCTCTCATCCTCTGCCGTCCCTTGCCCCTCCCGCCTTTAATCTTTCCCAGCATCAGGCTCTTTTCAAATGAGTCAGTTCTTCACATCAGGTGGCCAAAGTTTCAGCTTCAGTGTCAGTCCTTCCAATGAATATTCGAATTGATTCCCTTTAGGACTGGGTTGATCTCCTTGCTGTCCAAGGGACTCTCAAGAGTCTTCTCCAACACCACAATTCAAAAGCATCAATTCTTCGGTGCTCAGCTTTCTTTATAGTCCAACTCTCACATCCATACATGACCACAGGAAAAACCGTAGCTTTGACTAGATGGACCTTTGTTGTTGGCAAAGTGATGTCTCTGCTTTTTAACACGCTGTCTAGTTGGTCATAACTTCTTCCAAAGAGCAAGCGTCATTCAATTTCATGGCTGCAGGCACCATCTGCAGTGATTTTAGGTACAATCTATAAAACAGAATCATCATCTGTGAAGTATTAACCATAAATTGACACACATTTTAAATGTATTCAAATACATTTGTATTTTGCCATAAAGTCTTTTAAATTTTGTTATTTATTTCTCATGTTTCATTATTTCCTTTTTAATGCCCCTTTTTTATTTTTCACTGATTTATCTTTTACAGCAACATTGCCTGAAGGCCAATTAATTATGCAATGAAAATGTCTGCAGCAGAAACGCCAGATATTATCAAACACACTGTCCTTTCCCATCCACCAAAGCCTGATCGGGTATCACCCTCCTCCCAGCTCCAGGAGCCTTCCCTGGGCCCTCCCTGGGAAGTGAGTCACTGCCATTCTTTCTTCACAGGACACACCTCTGGGAAATCAGAAATGTTGGGAGGGCTGTGTATATATATTTGCTGAGCATTAAAGAAAAACAACACCCAAGAGAAGCCTTTGTCAAATATTAACCATTAAGGATTTTTAATGAAATAATGGTCAAAAGCTGATGAAACAGTGGCAGTTTTTTGAATCTACCCACACCATGTGGCACTTTAGTCCTTAAGCAGAGAGCCCCTACTCTTTTACTGCACATCCCCCTCTACCTGGCACATTGTATGTTGGGTAATAAATTAAGGAAAAAATGAATTTGTACTTGATCTGAAACATACAGTAGATTTTTTCAAGGGCAAGCTTCCGAAATCTGTACCTTGAACTCTCTGGAGGAAATGAGCTATGGAAACTGATTATAGGCAGAAAAGATGATAGTAATGGTAATATCCTACAAGGCAGGAGACGAGAGAGACATGGGTTCAATCTCTGTATGTGGGAAGATGCCCTGGAGGAGGAAATGGCAACCCACTCCAGTATTCTTGCCAGTTAAATCCCATGGACCGAGGAGCCTGGCAGGCTACAGTCTATAGGGTCACAAGGAGTCAGACACGACCATGTGACTTCACACACACACACACACACACACACACACACACAGAGTAATACAGTACATAATTTACTGAGGGTGAAGTGAAGTCGCTCAGTCATGTCCGACTCTTTGCGACCCCTGGACTGTAGCCCACCAAACTCCTCTGTCCATGGGATTCTCCAGGCAAGAATACTGGAGTGGATTGCCANTACAGTACATAATTTACTGAGGGTGAAGTGAAGTCGCTCAGTCATGTCCGACTCTTTGCGACCCCTGGACTGTAGCCCACCAAACTCCTCTGTCCATGGGATTCTCCAGGCAAGAATACTGGAGTGGATTGCCATTTCCTTCTCAGGGGATCTTCCCGACCCAGGGATTGAACCCAGGTCTCCCACACTGTAGGCAGACACTTTAACCTCCCCCAAAAGGCTTGTCCACATCCTAACCCTGAAACCTGTGAATATGAACTTAATTTAGGGACAAAGGGGCTTCAACATGTGAATTTTGAGGAGACACATTTCAGTCTATGGCACCACCCCAGTTCAGGTTAATCACTGCATTCTCTTCTGTGTGTGCACAATCGCTCAGTGGTGTCTGACTCTAGCAACCTCATGGACTGTAGCCCACCAGGCTCCTCTGATCATGGAAGTTTCCAGGCAAGAATACTGGAGTGGGTTGCCATTGCCTCCTCCAGAGGGTCTTCCAGTCCAAGAGATCAAAACTGCATCTCTGGCATCTCCTTGGCAGGTGGATTCTTTACCACTGCATTCTCTTACTTGGTCACTTCTAGAGTAGGACTCAGGGTCATCCCTAGGGATGACATTTGCTGCAACTTTCAGGCAACCGAAACCTTCTTTTCCTTTGCATTGAGGAAAAGGTCAGGTTAGAGCAGCCAGTGGCCTCTCCAGACAGATTGGCAGAGGGTGCAGCCCACTTAGAAGAAAGCAGAGATAAGGAGTGGTTTGAGCAAACCTAGATCCAGCCATACTGAAGTATTCTAGGATCTTAAAGANGAAAAGGTCAGGTTAGAGCAGCCAGTGGCCTCTCCAGACAGATTGGCAGAGGGTGCAGCCCACTTAGAAGAAAGCAGAGATAAGGAGTGGTTTGAGCAAACCTAGATCCAGCCATACTGAAGTATTCTAGGATCTTAAAGAACTTGGACTGCAAGGAGATCCAACCAGTCCATTCTGAAGGAGATCAGCCCTGGGATTTCTTTGGAGGGAGCTGAAACTGAAACTCCAGTACTTTGGCCACCTCACGCGAAGAGTTGACTCACTGGAAAAGACTCTGATGCTGGGAAGGATTGGGGGCAGGAGGAGAAGGGGACGACAGAGTATGAGATGGCTGGATGGCATCACTGACTCGGTGGACGTGAGTCTGAGTGAACTCCAGGAGCTGGTGATGGACAGGGACACCTGGTGTGCTGCGATTCATGGGGTCGCAAAGAGTCGGACACGACTGAGCGACTGAACTAACTAAAGGACGTCTCAATTAACCTGACAATAAATGGACAATAAATGCTTTTAAATCTGCATGTCTGTCACTTGCAACTCAAAGACTCCTGACTTAATAGACTTTGATCTCATGGTTAATGTTAACAGGAGGTGGAGACAGGTATCTGAGTACAGTTCTGCTTAGCTCTGTGAGGCTTTCCTGGGCATAATCTTGGGGCTTAAGTCAGGAGCCGTCCTCTGAGTCCTGATTCCCAGATGACTTTTGAGTTCTGACATTTTTAATATATTTACCCTTGCTCTCCTTTACTGGTGGTGGGAACAAAGAAGGTGCAATGAGTGTAAATAAGTTGTTTAAAAATTGTAGTTCAGATAATTAAATAAATGCTGATAACTTTAGGGAGTGCTCCCTGTTATGAAACAAAAGGATTCCTGGGCTGGGGGCCCAGCGTAGGCCCTGACAAAGGACCCTTCTCAGGAAGGGACGGCCTCCTGGGTCCTGCTTCCCTGGAGCCGATCGATGTTCAAAGCACAGCTCTGCTAAAAGCTGTGTGACCCTGGGCAAGGCCTGAACCTTGTCTGTGCCCTGGTTTCCTCATCTGAAAAATGCGGGAAATAATAGTGCCCCTTTCATAGGAGGACGTGAGGAGCCAGCGTGCGTGACCTGTGTAAAGGCTGTGATCGTCCTCAATTCCGGGTCTCAGGAACCCACCGTCACCCCCCACAGAGAGCCTCCAGCTTCCGCGGGGCAGCCCCCACCTTGTCGCAGCCTCACACAGTTTTATTCCTTTTCAGAGCATTTTTCTGCTGTGGGACGCCTCCTTTTTTTTTTTTTTTTTAATGCTTTCCTCTTTTAAAAAGGCCGTTAAACTTTAGGAAGGGCATCATTAGCCCGGTCTATTTCGCCAACTGCTGTTTCTCCAGCCCCTGGTCTGCCGGGCACACAGTAGGTATTCAGCAGGTATCGGTTTGAATAAAGACGGCGGCACACTGGCCGGGGCCGCTTCCGCTCCAGGACCTGCCACGCCACCAATGC
>SJYV01034234.1:228678-242325 GCA_006410875.1 Neotragus pygmaeus | reverse complement strand
TCTTAGCCCCCCCCCCGCCCCCCACCCCAGGCCCTCTCCAAATGGTAAACATTAGCTAATAAGAAAAACCAAGAGGCTTTGTGAGAGATGGAATCTCAGAGGCCACTAGGACTCTTCAAAGTCTTTAGAACCAGGTTGGCTAGTTAAACAGTGGTTGTGTAGAACTCTTGCCTAAGGGAAAGGGGTGTGTTTTGATTAGTTTTCAGCAGTTCGTTCTTGGGTGGCTCCTGTCCCCAGGGGGTGAGGACACAACAGAGGTAACAGATAGGGTCTCTCTCATTAATTCACAAGTTGCTGGTAGAGACAGTCAATTAAAGAAGTCATTTCCATGCAGTGTGGCGGGTGCTAGGTGGGAGGAGGGCCTGGATGCACAGAAGTAGTTTCAGGAAGGGCTGCTTGAAGGAAGCGATTTGCAGTTGAGATCCAAAGATAGACAGGAATTCGCTGATTAAAGGGAGTTGGGCAAGAGAGCAGTCAGTTTGGCTGGAAAGTGAGGGTGGGTGGGAGCAAGGGGGCTCCGGTGGCAAAGGATGAGGTGGGAGAGGTAGGAAGGCACCAAGCCACAAGGGTTCCGGAAGCCTGAGCTTCTCAAACTGCATTGTGCAAACCACCTGGGCATCTTGTTTGAGTGTAACTTCTTAATTCCACAGGTCTGGGTGCAACCTGAAAGCCCACTTTCCTCACAGATGATGGCTATGCTGCTGATGCAGGCACAGCACTTTGACTGTAAGGTTGGAAACCACACTGAAAGTCTGGACTGACCCCCAAAATACTGGCAATCCACCTTAGGAAGGAATGACAGGGTCACGTTTGAGTTTGACCCACTCTGAATTGCAAGGGGGAGAATGAAGAGGGTGGAAATTCATCTATTTTTATAAATAAAGTGTTATGGGAACACGGCCATACACATTCATGTACATACCGTCTCTGGCTGCTTCCATTCTCCATCAGCAGGGTTGAAGAATTACTCTTTGGCCTCTTACAAAAAACGCTGGCTGGAAGACATGTGATGCTGCCGTGGTGCAAGCCAGGCAGATGGGTGGGGACAGAGACACAAGTTACTTTGAAGACAGACCAGTGTTCTGTTCGGGCCAGTGCTTTATCTTCAAGAGGCCTGTCTTCAAGTCTTGCGTCTTGTTCTTCTCTGTGTCTGTAAGTTACTCAATCCTGTCTGAACCTCAATTCCCTCATCTGTAAAATGGGATTAATAATAGAACCTCCCTCCTAGGAGTGAGTGAGATTAACTTGATTGTGCCTATAAAGAACTTGCCACATATTCAGCACCCAGCGTGTGTCAGTGTGGAACTAATTACCGAATGGAATGTCCTTTAGTCTGTCTCCAACCTCTTCGTCTGCTCCCTTTGGGCTCATTCTTCCTCCTCAGCAGGGTCCACCTGACCATATTTCTGCTCCCAGATTTTGTTCCTCCTGCTCCTTGATGCCCATGGTGTTCCCCTCTAGGGAAAGCTCTTACTCGGGTACCATGGGAGCCTGCTTATAAAAGTCACCCCTGTTCTCCGAAGCTCCCTATCCCTCTGCCCCTGGCAAAGTGACTTTGCATTCTCTGCCATCCAGAAGGAAGCCTTTTCACCCACCCCTTGAAATTGGAACAGCTTTGTGACTTTAGTGGTAGAAGGGGCATTTTGCTAATTCCCAGCCTAGACCTGTCTGGTTCCAATTGTTCTCTTGGAACATGTCAACGACTGGCCTGCTGGGGAATGAGGGACCATGTAGCTCTGTCACCAGAAGTGACCGCCACCTTCAAGATGTGACGGAGGCCATTCCAGATGAGCTTTCCCTTCCTGCCCACAACCGAGCAGACAACAGAATGACTGAAGCACTTGAGCAGCCGAGCCCAGCCAAGGCCAGCCCAGATCAGCAAGACCGCCCAGCTGGGCACAGCAAAACTGAACACATTGTTTTAAGCTGCTGAGTTAGTGGTCGCTTGTAGCTCAGCAATACCCGAATGATTTGGAAGCTCAAAAAAAAAAAAAGGGAAAGAGGGCCGCCAGTGCAGTAAACAGGCAGCCTTGACTTCTATGCATTTGACCTTCAGACATCCAGACTTTGATAGAAACCACCTTCCCACAAAGAATCCAGGTTTCCCTCATCTGCTGAAGCGCAGTGAGAGTGGGCTCAGTCGTGGCAGTGTTACCATCTTTTGGGGGGCGTGTTTACACAGTTGTTTGTGTTCCTGCATTTGCCCTCATCTCATGAAATCAAATGGAAGCTGGAAAATGAAAATGCTGATTCAGGTGACAACACGCTGTAGGTCTCAAAAGTAATGCAACTGACACTCGTTCAGTGTCCCCTCATAATTAAGCTTCAGCTTCAATCAGGTGCTGGCTGATGTTGAACTTTTGGGTGGTATGTTCAATTGTAAAGGAAAAAACAACAGTGATAAAAAGCATGTTGGGAAACTATCACTTAGGAAGACATTTGGCTGCAACCTATAAAAACGTAACCTATAGGGAATTAAATTATTTTTTTCTCATCATCTAGAAGCCTGGAGGTAGGCAGCCAGGAGTTCAGGGAATCAGGGACCCAGGCATCTCTTTGCTCTGCCATTCTGGATATTCTCACTTTTATCCTCATTCCTGTTCGGTCAAGCTGCCACAGTGGCTACTCCGGCCATGGAGAAGAGAGCCTGGATTAAGGAATGTGGTAGACTTCTCTGACATCTCATTGGCCAGAATGGTGTCACATGACCACTCCTAGCTACAAGAGAAGCTGGAAACAGAGCCTGGCATTTAGCAGCCCTGAGCAAAATATGAAAGAAGGATCAGTATTAGTGAATAAATAATATTCTGACACAGAAATGTTAGAAACAAATAGCAGAAGATTGTGTCAATGAAATGAGAAGTAGTTGGGGAACTTATAATTCCATAATTATATAATCTATGCCCATCTGGAGGCTAGCATATAATAAATGTCATAAATATTAGAACTGAGTGCATGAGAGTTGCTCAGTTGTGTTTGACTCTTTGCGACCCTAGGTAGTGTAGCCTGCCAGGCTCCTTGGTCCATGGAATTCTCCAGGCAAGAATACTGGAGTGGGTTGCCATTTCCTTCTCCAATTAGGATAGAAGTCCCAGCTCTACCATCCCCTGACTATAATCTTTTAGGCAAGTCCATCGACTTGTCTGAACATCAATTTCCTCATTTGCAAAATGAGGTTGATAATCCCTTTTATTGGCTTATTGGAAGAATCAAAGGGTAATGCATGTAGGATTGAGAAGCACCAAATGTTAGCTACAGTATCTTAGGAGTGGTAAGGTGAATCCATATCTTAAGGGAGGGGGCCACCCTGAGGCATTCTGCCCAGAGCCTACCTAATTCCAAACTTCTGCATTGGTGGTTTGGTGGTAGAATTCTTGCCTCCCCATCATCAAGCTTCCTTTCACACAGGACTGTGAGTGAGTGCACTTGTGAATATTTGTTGTACATGTTCCTAAGAAGGAGGACATCCAGTGAGAGATCCATCCATACTTGTATCTTTCTTCTGAATTGTGTCAACTTCTAAGCCTTCTCCCCACTTCATTCCTTAAATGAAATTTGAGTCCTGGTGGAAAGCTCTGGCTAGTAGTTCTCAGGCCTGGCCCTGGATATACAAGGGGCTTTGTAAAATTATCCACAATCAGGACTCCATCCTGGCCCAGTGATGTCAGAGACTCCCCAGCTGCAGCCCAGGCATGGATACAGCTCTGTGGGTGACTCTAGAACGCAGCCAGGGCTGTGAACCACTGACTTAGGTCAGATGGCTCCTTTGAAAATTTTCAGTAGAGAAACTAGCATCTCCCTACCAGCTACTGTGGAGCCACCAGCTGGTATCTGTGAGGTTTGCTTTGTGACAGAGATTAGGCCCCTGAAAGGGTGGAGGTGGTGGAGTGGGAATAAAACCCAAGGACAGAACTCTATGACTGGAATGTACAGGGCAGAATATCACTAAATGGGCATAGGATTTAACACCACTAGCAGTTTCCTTTATCTACAACCCCAGGGATATGGAAACATTTTTTAAAAAGGCATCAGAGTCACCCTGAAACTTCTCGCAAAGAAAAGCCTCTTTAATAGAAGAGAGAGTTCCCTCATCCTCTTTGTCTTCTAGCCTGAAGCAAACACACATCATACACAGCCTGCGTTCCCAAAATGCTGGCTCTTTTCCTGAATAGCCAGTGGTTTTGCCTACACTACGTCTCAGTGTCTCCCCTCCCCCACTGCCATGTTGGATGCAGTGACTTTGAGCCAGCACTTAAGAACAATCACAGTCCATCAAATCATCTTCCAATGAAGTCAGGGGAAAAAAAAAATATATTAGGAGTCCCACTGTGTGCCAGACTCAAACTAAAAGCTTTTAAGGAGCTTATCAAAAGATGTTTATGGTTTAATTATTGGCCTCCTCGAATTCAGAACTAAGCCTCTGATGGGTGGCTCTTGAGCCTTATCAAAGTGAAACCATTAAAACGTATTTCAGTATAGCACAGGGAACTGTACTCAGTGCTCTGTGGTGACCACAGTGAGAAGGGAATCCGAAAAAGAGGGGATATATGTATGCATATAGAAGATTCACTTTGCTGTNGGTGGTAGAATTCTTGCCTCCCCATCATCAAGCTTCCTTTCACACAGGACTGTGAGTGAGTGCACTTGTGAATATTTGTTGTACATGTTCCTAAGAAGGAGGACATCCAGTGAGAGATCCATCCATACTTGTATCTTTCTTCTGAATTGTGTCAACTTCTAAGCCTTCTCCCCACTTCATTCCTTAAATGAAATTTGAGTCCTGGTGGAAAGCTCTGGCTAGTAGTTCTCAGGCCTGGCCCTGGATATACAAGGGGCTTTGTAAAATTATCCACAATCAGGACTCCATCCTGGCCCAGTGATGTCAGAGACTCCCCAGCTGCAGCCCAGGCATGGATACAGCTCTGTGGGTGACTCTAGAACGCAGCCAGGGCTGTGAACCACTGACTTAGGTCAGATGGCTCCTTTGAAAATTTTCAGTAGAGAAACTAGCATCTCCCTACCAGCTACTGTGGAGCCACCAGCTGGTATCTGTGAGGTTTGCTTTGTGACAGAGATTAGGCCCCTGAAAGGGTGGAGGTGGTGGAGTGGGAATAAAACCCAAGGACAGAACTCTATGACTGGAATGTACAGGGCAGAATATCACTAAATGGGCATAGGATTTAACACCACTAGCAGTTTCCTTTATCTACAACCCCAGGGATATGGAAACATTTTTTAAAAAGGCATCAGAGTCACCCTGAAACTTCTCGCAAAGAAAAGCCTCTTTAATAGAAGAGAGAGTTCCCTCATCCTCTTTGTCTTCTAGCCTGAAGCAAACACACATCATACACAGCCTGCGTTCCCAAAATGCTGGCTCTTTTCCTGAATAGCCAGTGGTTTTGCCTACACTACGTCTCAGTGTCTCCCCTCCCCCACTGCCATGTTGGATGCAGTGACTTTGAGCCAGCACTTAAGAACAATCACAGTCCATCAAATCATCTTCCAATGAAGTCAGGGGAAAAAAAAAATATATTAGGAGTCCCACTGTGTGCCAGACTCAAACTAAAAGCTTTTAAGGAGCTTATCAAAAGATGTTTATGGTTTAATTATTGGCCTCCTCGAATTCAGAACTAAGCCTCTGATGGGTGGCTCTTGAGCCTTATCAAAGTGAAACCATTAAAACGTATTTCAGTATAGCACAGGGAACTGTACTCAGTGCTCTGTGGTGACCACAGTGAGAAGGGAATCCGAAAAAGAGGGGATATATGTATGCATATAGAAGATTCACTTTGCTGTACAGTAGAAACTAACACAACAATGTAAAACAACTATACTCCAATAAAAATATTTTTTAAAATTATTTCAACCATGGAGAAAAATGGTCGTGACATTTTAAGATGGGGCCTTCAGGGTCTTGTGTGGCAAGAAACTGCACTGAAAACATTGCGCGATATTTTAAGCAAAGGATTTGTGGTGACTGGTTATTTTTCTTCCTCTGATAAATACATGATTTTCAAAAGGAGTATAATCAGTAGGAATCTCCACTTTCCCAGCCTTCAAAATGCATTCAGACATCCTCACACGAAACCCAGACCTGTGAGGGTGGCCAGGAAGTCTGAGTCTTTTCTATTTGTGACGGAGACTCTTCTGCTGCTGGCTGAGCATCCCCGGGCAGCCCAGTATCTCCCAGCGCCCCCGGCAGGTTGACTGGGCTGAGCGGCTGGCTCTGACCATTGGGCAGGGAGCAGAAGGGACTGGTGGTGATCCCGCAGAGGCAGTGAAGGCCACACGTGAAGATGCCAGCAGCACAAGATGGAACTGAGAACAACTGCTCTTGCCAGACACCTGATTCACGCTTTGAGTGAGAAATCCACGTTTGTGATGTTGGGCTTCTGAAAGGAAACATCAGGGTTCATGGTTTCAGCAGCATAGCCCAGCCTGACTTAACTAAAGCAAGAGACTGTCCTGGCCTAACCCTGTTTTAGAAGACCCCATTAAAACTGTTTTAAATTCATGCGTTTATTAAAAATGAGGAGCTGTTCTTCCCTCAGTTCAGTTCAGTTCAGCTCAGTTGCTCAGTCGTGTCTGACTCATTGCAGCCCCATGAATCGCAGCATACCAAGCCTCCCTGCCCATCACCAACTCCGGAGTTCACTCAAACTCACGTCCATCAAGTCTGTGATGCCATCCAGCCATCTCATCCTCNTTTACCAGCTAAGCTATCAGGGAAGCATGATAATTTCCTTGTACCCAAAGGTACCCTTGATTGTTTCATGAAAGAAAGAAAGAAAGTGAAGTCATTCAGTCATGTCTGACTCTTAGGCTCCTCCCTCCATGGGACTCTCCAGGCAAGAGTACTGGAGTTCTTCTTTAATCTAGTTTATTTTTTGTTTCCTTATAAGAAGCCTGGGGTTCCCTGGTGGCTCAGACGGTAAAGAATCAGGAGGCCTGCAAAGTGGGAGACCTGGTTTTGATCCCTGGGTTGGGAAGATCCTCTGCAGGAGGATATGGCAACCCACCCTTTTATTCTTGTTTGGAAAATCCCCATGGACAGAGGAGCCTGGTGGGCTACAGTTCATGCGTTCACAAAGAGTCAGACATGACTGAGAGACTAAGCACTTTAAGAAGCTTAATCTACATCTTCATGAATATATGTATTATATGTGTATATTCAGAAACTATATAGAGTTCTCATCAGAAACACTGTATTATCCTTCATTTAAAAATTGAAGAAAAACTGTTCTCCAACTGTGCTCTCAAAATATTATTATGCATACTCAGTAGGCTTTAATATTATTTAGATTAAGTTAACTTTTAGACTGAATTTATTGTTAAAGTGAATGGAGTATTTAGGCTTTGCAAATATGGGTAATGAAGACAATGCCCTAGTCTATAAACTATTTTTTGAGGATAAATAGAAATTATATCACTGGTTCATGAAACAACTAGTTACCATTTGGCAAATTTCTACATCAAAGACTAAAATTATTGGTCATAATTTTAAGTTGAAATATTGATTATTCAAGTGCAATTTGCAAATCTGGCTCTTATAAATGAATATAATGAAAATGAGGTGAGGCTGCAAACTTGCTTCTATTCCATTGTAAACCGACTGATAGAACTGGTTCTCAGCCTTGGCACATCACCTGAGGAATTTTTTTTAAGTCTTTGCTCACAGGGTCCATCCCAGAGAATCAGGTTTAATTGGTCTGGGATTAGACTTCAGCAATGGTATTTTCAAAAAGTCCTAGATAATCCCAATGGGCTTCCCTAGTGGCTCAGATGGTAAAAAGTCTGCCTGCAATGCAGGAGACACAGGATAGATTCCGGGGTTAGGAATATCCCCTGGAGAAGGAAATGGCAACCGACTCCAGTATTCTTGCCTGGAAAATACCGTGGATGGAGGAGCCTGACAGGCTACAGTCCATGGGGTCACAAAGAGTTAGACACGACTGAGTGACTAAATATAGCAGACACAGGTAATTTCAAAGTGTAGCCAGCATTGAGAATACTGCTTTAATATAATAGTTAATTCTGAAAACTTTTGGGCACTCTTGGGTTTTAGGCAGAGGTCTTATTTTAGAAGTAAAACACTAACCAAATTCCAACCCTATTTAATATGATAAGTTGAATTCTTATGTCAGTCACACAGACTTGTCTGCTTCCTCTGCTAACAAATAAATGGGCCCAACATTTGAGTTACTGGAGCATTTAGCTCTCGTCAACTCCCGGATGGTGACTAGTTAAGACATAATCAGTCATCAGAAAAATTGTAAAAGTATTTTGGCTTTTTGGTAAACTGCCTATCCCAAGGTCAGTCAGAATACAGTATCTCTGAGTTTTGCTCTAGTTGGCTTTCTCTCAACATCTGAATTGTCATCAAAATAAACCTGACTTAAGCCCATGAATGATTTCCTCTGTCCTTGCACCACAATACAACAGATGGGAGAGATTACAACAGGAGAAACCTCTACAGACTGTAGGTCTTGTAATCAGACACACAAAACAGCCTGGCTTTCCCTTTTTGGCACAGATCACAACTATTATTTTAAGCAACTGAATACAAATATAGTGTTTGGTTTGAAACCTTATTGTGTAACTGACATGAAAGAGAACTTTACCATTCTTTTGTGTCACACAAGTCATTCTTTCCGAGTTGCACTTCTAGCAGATTGTCTGGAAGTCCCCCATGGGGAAAAAAGGGAACTAGCAGAAGGGAGGGTGCAAGAGGTCTGTCTGGGACGTTGTTGTTGGAACCAAATCCACCCCCAACCCAAATAGAACTTCAAAGCTGTCTCATCTCCTTCCTGGGGTGGGTGTTTCCGCACATCCATCCGGCCTTTCCCTCACAGTCAATACCAAGCTATGGCAATAAATTGGGAGTTTACATAGGTAGAGAAAGGACAGACTTCACTGTGCCTTGCAATGGTGACAGTATTAGTAAGAGAAACTTTTGTTTGTCCTTTAGAAGTTCCACTCTGAGGATGCACCTAAGAATACACTGTCCTTTATCCTGCCTTATTCAGGACTTTAAGGATATGAATTACTCTGTCCACTTTTCTCCGTTTTAGCTTCACTAAGGGGGCATCTTGAAGTCAAATGACCCCAAGGAATGAAAAAGGACTAAATAATGGAGGAAATAGAAGGAGAGAGGAAAGTGGAAGACAGAGAAGGGAGACCGGAAAGAAGAGACCCCCTTATGCCCATGAGAATTAGATTCCATATGGGTTGATAAATGTCTTGAAAGGCTAAGTAAAGAACTGTGTCACTGTCCTTTAGAAATTGTATGTGTACTTGAAGGGATAATGTTATTATTATTTTTTCTGGGAGTGGATCATACCTTCCTGATTTCTCAAATATTTAGGAGAGGGGTAAGGGGGCACCCAGCAAGTCTGAGGGATTATGACAATTTGAAATCTGGTCCACATAAGGTCAGAAGCAAAAGGAAGATCCTACACAATAGAGTGAGACAGGATGTTCTGGACCTTGGCCAAAACTAGGTGCATGCAGTTCAGAATCTGATACAGAGCAGGGCAACCATAGAGAAGATGTAAATATTTACCATGATCTAGACGTTCACCCTAACACGATTTAAATATGAAGAGTTCCATCAGTGAATATATAGCTTAACCTCCTGACCATCACTTGCATGCATAGTTGCAATTGCAGTGATTCTTAATTTTCTCACTTAGCATATTTTTTTATGTTTTACAGTTTCAACTTATTATATCTTTCTTCTTCTTTCCTTTCACTATTTGAAATGAAGCAATGAATAACTTTATATAAATATTATTTGCTATTTATCAAGTTAGATTGATTATTCACTCTAAATTCATCCATTATCCAGAACAACAATGAAAAATTTTCCCCTGTGAGAAGATGCCTTCTAATTTAACTACATGTATTCTTCCAACCAGTTTGAATGGAAAATCATATATGTATCATTTTAACCTCCCTCTATTGCAATAGATGTTCAACTGGATTATAATTGATTTAATATTGGTAATTTAATGGCACCAAGGCTTCCCAGGTGGTGCTAGTGGTAAAGAACCTGCCTACCAATTCAGGAGACCAGGTTTGATCCCTGGGTTGGGAAGATGCCCTGGAGAAGGAAATGGCTACCCACTCAGTACTCTTGCCTGGAAAATCCCAAGGATGGAGGAGCCTGGTAGGCTGCAGTCCATGGGGTCGCGAAGAGTCAGACACGACTGAGTGACTTCACTTTCACTTTTCACTTTCATGCATTGGAGAAGGAAATGGCAACTCACTCCAGTGTTCTTGCCTGGAGAATCCCAGGGATGGAGCAGCCTGGTAGGCTGCCGTCTATGGGGTCGCACAGAGTCAGACACGACTGAAGCGACTCAGCAGCAGCAGCAGCCAATATTCTTGTCTGGAGAATCCCAAGGACAGAGTAGCCTGGTGGATTACAGTCCATTAGGTTGCAAAGAGATGGACATGACTGAATCGATTTAGCAGGCACCGCAGAGTAAAGATGTAAATAACCCAAAGAGGAATTCTTAAACTGCAGGCTTTCCAGAGTTCAAGTCTAAGAGTTGTAATTTAATAGCTTTATGACCTGAAAGATAAGAATTATCATTAAATGCAGCTGGGATTTATTGACATTTCTTTAAGAACAAAAATTTTCAAGAACGTTTCAAATTCTGAAGTTCAAGAATGGCTGGGTAGCTCAGCTCTGTAATTTCTATAATTCCCAGCAGGTGACAGTATTGCCTTCTGTTATCATCCCAGAGAAGCCAGAAGAATCTGGAATTCAGAGCACAGGAGGATGGGTTAACCTTGGACAGAAATTTTCAAATTAAGGAATTAAGATTTTTTTTTTTCACTAACGAAAAAGGACCCACATTTCTGTCCACCTGGGAAGCCCCAAATACAGAGAGTGTGCATGACCAAATTGAATTCTTGATTTGAATATGATTTGGCTCTACTGAACTCATCACTTCTCTGAACCTCTGTATTTATTTAAGAAATATTACCTATATTACTAATAAGACAACTAATAAGAAATAGAAGGGAATGGCAACCCACTCCAGTACTCTTGTCTAGAAAATTCCATGAGTGGAGGAGCCTGGTAGGCTACAGTCCAAGGGGTCGCCGAGAGTCGGACACGACTGACCAACTTCACTTCACTTCTTCAAGAAATAGAAAAGGATCACAACTAGACAGACTGTGTGGGCACACTACATGCTCTGTATGGTCTCCAAAAGTTCTAGAAATAAGTGACATTGTCTGCTGCACTAAAAGATCTTGTGGGTTGGCAGAACCGAGGCACTAAATTTTAAGGAACTTTTCTGCTCCACTAAAAAAGCACTGAGTTCCCTTGAGCCATCAGCTTGCCTCTGCATCATGATTTCCTAGTCCCCAGTCTGTAAAATCGAAGTTTACGCCTTGTGAAATTGTGGCTGATATCTGGCAAGGATTGCTCATTCAGCCCTTCCTTCAATAAACATTAAGCCCCTAACAAGTTGGGGAGGGTTTGTTCCTAATATGCCTACCTTCCTTTGGTTCAAAACTCTATTTTTCTTCTTCCCTCTTTGGCTTCTTTGGGTTATTTTATATCTTATGTTGACTCCCTTGGAGGTGAGATTACTGACTTCCATTTCAATATGTGTGTGTGTGGGTGGGTGGGTGGATGGGTGCATGTGCATATATCCACTAAGTCACTTTGGTTGTCTCTGACTCTTTGTAACCCCATGGACTGAAGCCCACCAGGTTCCTCTGTTCATGGCATTTTTCAGGCAAGAGTACTGGAGGGGGTTGCCATGCCCTCCTCCAGGGGATCTTCCCAACCCAGGGATCAAACCCATATCTCTTTATGTCTCTGCATTGCAGGCAGATTCTTTACCACTAGGGTAAACTGGAAAGGCCTCCACCTCAATAGAGTCCCCATTTTTCCTTAAGCTTCTCTTCTACTTTCTTCCCTGACCTTTCCCATCCTATACAGCACATTTATTTTGTTGTTGCCACAGTAAATAATTAAGGACAGATGTAATTTTTAATTATTTGAAGGGATGGGTTTAGGAAGCAGAAAATTTAAACCTCTGAGTATTAGTTATCTACTGCTGAGTGACACATCACCCCAAAATGTAGTGATTTACAACAAAGTAGCTATTAGCTAAAAATTTCTATGGGTCGTGAACCTCGCTGTGACTTAGCTGGGTCCTCTCTTTTGGGGGTTCTCACGGCTGCAGTAAACACGTTCATTCATCTCAAGTCTCCACCAGGGGAGGGTCTGTTTCAGGCTCACTCATGTGGGGGTTGGTGGTTTTCAGTCCATCACACGCCATTGTGTGAAGGCCTCAGCTCCACAGTTCCCTCATCACCCTCAGTTCCTTGCCATGCAGGCCTCTCTAGTGGGCAGTTCATACATTGGCAGTTGGTTTCCATTCAGAGCACAAACAAGAAAGAGCAAGATGGAAGACACAGTCTCTTATAAGCTCATCTCAGAAGTGATATACCCATCACTTTTTTGTTTTATTTTTTTTCTTTAAAAAAAAGTTTATTTTTATATATTATTTATTTGACCATTCAGGGTCTTACTTGTGGCACGTGGGATCTTCTATCTTCTCTTTGGCATTTTTAAGCAGAAGCATTATATTACTTTTATTTCACATATATCCATAGATGTTTGTGGACCAGTGCCTGGTGGTTCAGATGGTAAAGAATCTGCCTGCAATTCGGGACACCTGGGTTCGATCCCTGGGTTGGGAAGATCCCCTGGAGGAGGACATGGCAACACACTCTAGTGTTCTGGTCTGGAGAATTCCATGGACAGAGCCTGGCAGGCTACAGTCCATAGGGTCGCAAAGAGTCAGACACAACTGAGTGGCTTTCACTTTTTNACTCTCAAGAGTCTTCTCCAACACCACAATTCAAAAGCATCAATTCTTCGGCACTCAGCTTTCTTCACAGGCCCCAGATAATTCCAAATTGTGAAGTTTTGCATCTCCATTCACTCATTCAGTAACTGATTATCGAGTGCCAACCGTGTGCCAGGCCCTGTACTGGCCCTTGGGACAGAGTGGCTAGCAAAGCAGACACCGTCTCATTTGGCTGCAGCTTTCAGTCTGCTGGAGACAGACATTTATCAAATAAGCCTGCCAGTGAGTGCTATATAACTAATAGAGGTAGCAATTTTGAAGGAAAGAAACAGGTTTCTATGACTCTGTAAATCAGGAGTTTAAGGCAGCCCTGGGGGGGATTAGGGAAGTCAAACTGCAAATCTTGGAGCCCAGCACTGGAACCCAAGGGGTCTATCTCAGTGTCACCTTACAGAGCATTTACTGTGTGGGAAGCTCCTTGTCAAAGGCTAGATGCACAGAATCCTCACTTGATCGTTGCAACAGTCCTAGGAGGTGATGCTAAATAGCATCCCCGTTATACCTACTGGCTCCCAGGCTAACACTTGATGCATTTCTGGCCACCGACAAACTGAGCCAAGGAGGTTAGTCATGCAGGAAGTAGCCCCTCTGGAGTCCCACAGTGGGGGATCAAAATGAAACCAGCAGGCACATGTTTACAAGTTGCCTGGAAAAGCCACGCGCTGCAGGAGAGGGATAGCTTTCTACCCACAACCACCCCCAACCCCCTCCTTAAAGCTCTAGAGTTCCTTTTTCATTTTTACCGCAC
>SJYV01034234.1:184512-228530 GCA_006410875.1 Neotragus pygmaeus | reverse complement strand
TTTACCGCACCTCCCCCGCCGCCCCGCCCCGCCCCCAGGGGACTGACTTCATTTTCCTTTCCGCCAACAGGAAGCCCTGGACTCCGCCCTACAGTAGCCCAGCCACATGGCTTCCCTCCAAACTCAGCCCAGATGCAAATAATGGGACCGGCCAGCTCTCTCTGTTCTCCTGAGTTTCTCCCATGCTCCCCTTTCTCCTCATAATAGAAGCAGGGAGGAGGGGTGGGGAGCAGTCATTGAAACATCAACTGTTACAGCTTATTGATGTGTTTTTACAGGACTAAAGATTCCATGAAGACACATAGCTACACAGACATACAAACTATACCTTTATATCATATACTTTTATATTATGCTTCACATGTACCACAGACATGCACACTTGACCTTACAAACATACTCATAGCTGACACTTTTATATCATATGCTGTGTCTAGGCAGTTTTCTGGGTCTGGGCCAACAATTGCCCTATGGGGCAAATCCAGCTTGTTTGTATAAATAAAGTTTTATCAGAACACAGCCACCCCGGTCACTGTCTTGGTTGCTTCTGCGCCGCAGCAGCAGTGCTGAGTAGTTTTGACAGTGACTATATGGCCCCCAAATCTAAAATACTTACTCCCTGGCCCTTCACAGGAAAAGTTTGCTGATCCCGTGTTCTAAGTGTTTGAAAACTCTACGAAGCAAATTTATCTATTGCTTCATAACTAACCACCCTAAAACTAAGTGGTTTAAAAATAGCCACTACCATTATTATCTCTCAGGAGTCTGTTGTTAACTGAGCTCTGCTGGCAGTTCTGTTACAGAACTGAACTCGGGTCCACAGCACAGCAAAGCCACACCAGGCTGTAGTGCAGGAAAGTGCAACGTTTATTGCAAGACATCAAGAGAAGAGAATGGGCAGTTTGTGCTCAAAGGCCAAAGCTCCTCAATAGCTTTCAGATGAGGGTTTTTAAAGACAGTATTAGGAGTGAAGGTTGCAGAGTACGTGATCAGCTGGTGGACTTTCTTCTGATTGATTGGTAGTGAGGTAACAGGGAAGTGTTTTAGGACCTTCTGGCTCCAAGCAGTCTGGGGTCTGCATGCTTGGGGTCTGCATGCAGTCACCATCCTCCTTCAGGCTGGTGAGAGGTATCTTAGTTTCTGTAGAACAAGTCGAAGATATGCGTCAGACTGTTATCTACACCTCTTCAGGAGGAATGAGGAATCCTGTGACCATATTGTTTTCCCTTCTCTGATCATTAACTGTTCCAGTTCGCTCTTTGGAACCCAGGGAAAGCCTAAGAGACTAAAGCTTTTCCTACAAACTAGAAGTGGAAAGGGTTGTACCCACGAGGGCCCCGCAGGGTCCTTCTGAGATAGGAGATAGACTGGGCTCCAGGTTGGACATTTACAGTCAGTCAGCCTCCTCTTTGCATTTCCTGAGGCAAGAGATAGGTGGACTCCAGTTGAGGAATTCACAACCAGCCCCCTGTTGGAAGTAACAACAGAAACAGGGTAAATAGCCAGTCTTTGTCTCTTATGAACATCTCAAGAGAATAATCATGGCAAGGACAAAGAGAGGCAAAAACCCTGTCTGAGTAAAGGATAAGGGAGACACTACACAGGAGCCGAAAGGCTTCTCAGAGTCAAGGCAGGGGATAACTCCAGGCCATGAGTCTTGCTCCTCCCAGAAGCCTTCACTTCGAGATCCATCTTGGCTGAGAGGTGTGTGCGCATCCTAGGAGAGGGCCCTAGGGTAGATCAGGTGTGGAAAAAGAAACCAGATAATTGACCAGAGAGGAGACAAAGACTGGGAAGGACTGACCTATTTAAATGACTTAACTGCGCTTTACTGCGCTCTTCCTCACTAGGAGGGACACCTACACCTTTTCTCAATGGGTGTGCATCCCTGCCTTGCTTCCATCTCAACTAAACTGTTTCTCTGTGTGCTCTCCCATTTGTTGTACTATGTCTAATAATAAACTTTGTACCTGCATTTGCAGTTTCTGCCTCTGTGATAGATGCATTTTTCACAGGGGCCAAGATCCAGGGAAAATTAACTTCTAGAGCCTCTAGCCCTTGCTGCTCTGGAGGCTAGGATTCCTGGTTTTCATCCAGGCTGCTGCTGCTAAGTCGCATCAGTCGTGTTCAACTCTGTGTGACCCCATGGATGGCAGCCCACCAGGCTCCGCCATCCCTGGGATTCTCCAGGCAAGAACACTGGAGTGATTCCTGGACAGGGAATTAAGATCTTGCTTCATGCCACTGCTCACTGCTGCCTACCTTCTCAGGTTCAGTTCAGCTCCTTGTAACGTCAACTGGGACCACAGGGCCATCCAGGCCCATCCACTGGATGGGCGTGCCTCAGTTTCCTTCTATGTGGCTTCACCATTTGGCTCTAGCTTCTCATGATTAGGCCACTGGACTCTGAGAGGAAGAGTTCTGTGTGTGCAATTGCAGAACTGCAGATCTGGTATGGCCCTGATTCTATAGATCAGAACAAACCATAGGTCCAGCCCAGTTCAAGGGAAGTGACGTGGACTCCACCTGTCAATGGCAGGGGTGGTAAAGAGTTTGTGGCCACCTTCTACGCACCACAGTAATTACTTATCTTCATTTGAGACATAGGGAAACTGATAGGTTAAGTAACTTGCCCACCTACACCCTGCTCATAACACACCCTCATACATGCTTACACAAATATGGAGGCGCATAGTCACACATCATACATATATCCACCACATACATCCACAGTTCATGTACATGCACATAATTACATCCTCATATAGACTGTCGACTTGAAAAATAATCACAGCCTATAAGTTGAGAGTCATGTTTTATCTGGTGGGAATTTTTAGAACTTCAGGCCGGGGAGACAGTATGTTAAGTAACCCTGAGAGAAGTGCTCTGAGGAGGCAAGGGGAGGAGCCAGGTTATACAGAAGTTTTGTAACAAAGGGCAGGTAGTCTGAACATCAAAAGATTATTGTTAATTAAGAAAAACAGATATCACAAGTTAAGGAATTTGGCGCTTTTCTATGTATGGGAAGATGCAAGAGTCTGGGCTCACTGAGATCACGTCTTTCAATCTTAGCTATCCGGGGCCAGTATCCTGTGTTTTTCACTTCCTGAGCTCCCTTGGGGCTTACTGTAGGGAGTGGATCGCAGGTATTCTTCCCCTTCCTGAGTGCCCTTAGGTCTCAGAAACTTACATCAGAGGGCTGGAATCATTGATTCCACTGTGACAACTATGACACGTTTATTGACATGGCAGGAAAGATTCTAATTCTCAACACCAAATTATTGTGCAAATTCATATATACACATTCATATTTGCACACAGACATTCACATACACACACTCCTGGCACACACACACCTTCACAGATTCCATCCCCCACTCTCACTTACATAATCACGCCTATCCACATGCCCATACACACACACGCACAGTTTCCTCCCTCTCCACTGACCATAGTAACCTCCTTCAGTGATTCAGAGGACCTTTTCCTCCCCGTTTCTGCACAGGGTATTGTCCGCATGGCACAAAGCCCTGTGCCTTCCCACCATTATGCAAAATCTCTCTCTACCACAGCAAGGCCTAGGCCTGGGACCTTCGGTTCCCAGCCCCACTTGCAATGGCCATAGGGCTTGAGACCCAGGTGCCTCAAGCTGATGTTCACAATGTGGAGAAAATCACTGAGAAACAGGAAAGCAAAGTACATAGCCTGGGGTCACACAGCAGAAGCCATCCCCCCTTCCCCTGCAGCACACCCTGACCTCCCAGCATGCAGCTGGGTCAGACACTGGGGTTCAGTGGTGCCTGATGAGTGAATGCGTTGGAATCAACTGTTCAGTGTTTTTTTTCTTTTTTTATTTTAATACTTTGTTCTTTTAGAACACAACAAAATTGACTGAATGGTATAGAGAGATTCCCACGTACCCACTGCCCCCTCATCATCAACATCCCTCACCAGATGGTACATTTGTTACAACTGATGGACTTTGTCAACTTCAAAAATTGCCACAACCTAGAGATTTAGAGTTATGTTTTATTTCATGGGAATTTTCAGGACTTCAGGCCCCGGAGGCAGCATCTCAAGTGATCCTGAGAAAACTGTTCAGAGGAGGTGGGGGGAGGAGTCAGGTTATGCAGAAGTTGCAGCAAGGGACAGATAGTCTGAACATCAGAAGATTATTGTTAATTAAGGAAAACCAGATATTTCAAAGAAATTAGCACTTTTCTATGCATGGGAAGATGCAAGGGTCTGGGCTTACTGAAATCATTCCTTTTATATGCATCTCAGCTACTCATTTGAAAAGACCCTGGTGCTGGGAAAGATTGAAGGCAGGAGGTCAAGGGGATGACNCAAAGAAATTAGCACTTTTCTATGCATGGGAAGATGCAAGGGTCTGGGCTTACTGAAATCATTCCTTTTATATGCATCTCAGCTACTCATTTGAAAAGACCCTGGTGCTGGGAAAGATTGAAGGCAGGAGGTCAAGGGGATGACAGAGGATGAGATGGTTGGATGGCATCACCAACTTGATGGACATGAGTTTGGGTAAACTCTGGGAGTTGGTGATGGATAGGGAGGCCTGGTGTGCTGTGATTCATGGGGCCTCAAAGAGTCAGACATGACTGAGCAACTGAACTGAACTGAGCTGAACGGCTACGTGGGGCCAGCATCTGCGGTTTGATTATTCACATCCTTAGTTCCCTGTTCATTGTAGGGAGTGGCTCAGCTTGTGGTGGCAGCTCCATGGCTGCCAGATAGCAGCTATTGTTCTTCCTGGGCTCGAAATTCACATTTGGAGCGCCAGAATCAAGGATGGCTGTGACATCCTAGTTTAACTATATGGCAGGGAATACTCCATTTCATAACTTACACTGACACATCATTATCACCCAAAGTCTACATCAGGGTTCACTCTTGGGTTGTACATCCTTTGGATTTGGACAGATGCCTAATGCTGTGTACCCACCATTCTATAGCATACAGAGTATGTCCATTGCCCTGAAGTTCCTCTGTGGTCCACCTGTTCATCACTCTCCCCTCCCCCACACCTGCTCTTTTTACTGTCTCCATATTTTGCCTTTTCCAGAATGTCCTATAGTTGGAATCATACAGTATGTAGCCTTTTCTGATTGACTTTTCCCATGTTATATTAATAATATGCACCTAAGTTTCCTCCCAGATGTTCAAGCTGGTTTTAGAAAAGGCAGAGGAACCAGAAATCAAATTGCCAACATCTGCTGAATCATCGAAAAAGCAAGAGAGTTCCCAAAAAAACCATCCATTTCTGCTTTATTGACTATGCCAAAGCCTTTGACTGTGTGGATCACAATAAACTGTGGAAAATNTTGCTCCATTACTTAACATTAGATTTTCAACTATGAACACATAGATGATAAATCTCTTTGCCTTCTCTTATTGGAAAAAAATACTCAATATAATTTTGCTCTTTTTGAGAACTCAGAGGCCATCTTTATGCTCATTGTTTACTGTTTTCTACTATAACAAGAAGGAACTTAAGTCTATCTCAAATGAATCCAGGCTACCTCATTACTTGAATATTTCTATAGAATTTTAGCAAGACAGTAGGAGGGGCAAATTCATGTTTAGAATCAAACCCTATTCCCACCAGAGATGCTCAGAGGGCTCAAACAAACCTGGTATGCACCAGGACCCAGAGACCCCACAGAGACAGAAAGAACTGTTTTGGTGTCTCCTGTGCAGGTACGGATCAGCAGTGGACTGCTGCAGGGTCTCTGGGTGCAGCAGACTTGGGTATGGCATAAGCCCTCTTGGAAGAGGTTGCCATTAACCCCACCATAGTGCTGCCAGAACTTACACGACTGGGAAATAGACACTTGAAGGGCACAAACAGAATCTTGTGCACACCAGACCAAGGAGTAAGGAGCACTGACTCCACAAGAGATTGACCCAGCCTTGCCCGGGAGTGTCCAGGAGTCTCCAGTGGAGGAGTGGGCCTGCTGCAGGGTTGGGGGCACTGAGTGTAGCAGTACATGCATGGGACCCTTTGAAGGAGGTCACCATTATCTTCATTACCTCCACGATAGTTTGGCCCCCAGGTAAATCANAGGAGAAGGGGACGACCGAGGATGAGATGGCTGGATGGCATCACCGACTCAATGGACATGAGTTTGGGTAAACTCCGGGGGCTGGTGATGGACAGGGAGGCCTGGCATGCTGCGAATAATGGGGCCACAGAGTCAGACACGACTGAGCGACTGAACTGAACTGAAGTTTCCTCCAAGTCTTTTCATGACTTGATGGCTCATTTCCTTTTAGTGTGGAAAAATATTTCATCTGGATGCACCACAGCTGAGTCACCTACTGCAGGACATCTTTGTTGCCACAGAATCTTTTTAGTGGTTGTCCAGAGAAGGTAGAATAGAAAAGGTCTTCAAATCTTATAAGTCAGACACCAAGGATGTTTTAGAGACACATCAAGTGTAAAGAAGAAACATCCCACTTTCCGCCTTCATTCAGTCACCCACTGCATCGCTCTTTAGCCTAAGCCAGAGACTACAGTGACCTGGGGAGATTTAAAAATATACCAAGGCCTGGGTCCCATCCACAGAGACTATAAATCAGTTGTTCTGGGGTGGGGTCTGAGCATCAGGATTTTGTTAAAGTGCCCCCCTCCACCACCACCAACCAAGTAAGTGCAATGTAAGCTTGAGAACTACAGGTCCACCTGAGGCAGGAGATAGATGGGCCCCAGGCTGAGCAGCTGGGCTTTATCCCCTGTGGACGGATGCTCCAAAATAGCAGGAGTCAGGGGAAGCTCAGTCCTGCCAAGATAAGAGATAAAAGACTGCATATTCCTTCTTCAAAAAGTCAAGGACACCTTCCCGACTACCCAACTACACACACACAAAAAGACTCCTTCAAGGTCAAAAGGGGAGGGGGCATCACCCCACAGTAAGTGAGGTCAACTACCAATAAGCTTCTAGATTCCATCTTGGCTAAGAGATGCATATGCACACAGGGGAGGACCCTGAAGTAAACCAAATACGACTCAGAACCAAGCAAAGCAAGATGACCGGCCAAAGGAAACCCAGAAGAGATGCCCCATATAAGCGATTCAAACTACCAAAAGTGTGTCTAGTGTGTCAGCCTGCCAGTGTGTCTGTCTATCCACACATACTCTTTTTCCTTCTAGTAAACTTCCCTGTAGCACAGATGGTAAAGAATCTGCCTGCAATTTGGGAGACCTGGGTTCCATCCTTGGGTTGGGAAAATCCCCTGGAGAAGGGAATGGCAACCCACTCCTGTATTCTTGCCTGGGAATTCCCATGGACAGAGGAACCTGGCAGGCTGCAGATCATGGGACTGTAGAGTCGGATGCGACTGAGCAACTAACACTTTCTTCTTTCTTCTCTACTTTCTGTCTCTGCGTGTAAATTCATTTCTACACCATTGATGGGCCAGGGCCTTGTCACTGGCCACTGGCCCTGGTGGTCTAGTGGCTAGGATTCAGCCCTCTCACTGCGGCCTAGACTTCAATGTTTGGCTGGGAACCAAAACCCTGCTTCAAGCCGCTGCAGGCCAAGACCACCTGAGATCACACCAGACTCTACTGCAGATACACGATGGTTCTGATGGCTCCAGAGTAGAAGCTGAAGGTTTCCTGTTGGAAGTTTAAAACAAGTGGGTCTGGTCTGATAGTGCAGCATCGCTTAGTATGTGTAGGGTCTCAGCCAGACACACTCTCTTCCTTTGTTTGCTCTCAAACACCATCTCCTACTGCCCATCACAGGCAAATTCATGCATTTAAGTGGCTTGATACCTGGAGACATTTGGTTTTACCACTAGTGGGAACTGGCTTTGGCCAAAGTAATCAACACATCTCAGTTTGTCCAGGGCTTTGAAAGTTTCAGCCTTGAAAGCCCCATGTCCCTGGAACACCCTCGGTCCCAGGCAAACAGAACAATTATTCAACCTACTTTGGTCCTTTTTACAAGAGAGTTAAGACAGGTGAATGAATCCCTCTAAAACTCCAGTTCTCAATCTCATTATTAGTTGCTCAGTTATATCCAACTCTGCGGCCCCATGGACTGTAGCCTGCTGGCTCTTCTGTCCATGGGATTCTCCAGGCCAGAATACTGAGTGGGTAGCCATTCCCTTCTCCAGGAGTTCTTCCCGACCCAGGGATTGAACCCAGGTCTCCTACATTGTAGGCCACCAGGGAAGTCATCTTAGCTCTATGTTGAAAGCATCTGAAAGTGAAAGTGAAAGTCGCTCAGTCGTGTCTGACTCTTTGTGACCCCATGGACTATACAGTCCATGGCATTCTCCAGGCCAGGATACTGGAGTGGGTAGAGTGTTAATAAATATTATTGCCAGGCCTCCAGTATTATACTCTATCATACTCCCAAGTTACTTTTACACCCTTGAAGATTCTGATGTCATTGATACAGAAACAGCTAGGAAACAGGATTTTTAAAAAGCTTCCCAGATGATTCAAGTGTGAAGCCCGGGGCAAAGAGTCCAGCCAGGTAACTGAGAATCAGTCCCTCATAGAGGTACCACTCAGGGAAGTGACACTGGACTGAATTTAGACTTGACGGAACGATGTGCCAGGCAGAAGGTGCAGTGTGGTTTGATTTCAGTACTTTGGGAACGTCCCTTTGTCTCTCGGAACCTCAGTTTCCTCATCCGTGAAGTGAGAACCTGTCTCTCAACCAAGTATGCAAGCAAGATATTTGGCATGGACCATGGTTAAGACTCAAATAATAATGGAGGGACCATTTGTTGAGTGCTCATTAGGTACACAGAGCTCAGTAGGCTCTGTGCTAGATAGTCCTTAGTCTGTGACTCACTCGTGCGAGTCTCGGAAGCAGCTAGTGTTCTCACTTCAGAGCAGTCTGCAGTTGGAGGAAGTAGAAAGCGGCTCCCAGTTTGTTAGATTATTTTCACAGAGAGCCAAGCGAATGAGCAAGTGATCCACAGAGGTCGGAAACTGACCCTGGGGATCTAAAAAAGTGCACTGGTGCTGGGCTGTTTTTTTCAAAATGAAAATAGAATTCTTGTTTATTTTTGATCATAGAAATAATATATGCTCACCGTAAAAAGTTCAAATAACACAGAAGCATGTGAGGAAGATCTTTGAACACTCCCATGAGCCACCAGGAGGGGAGAGAGGGGCTGCCCTAGGGGGCCCTTCCCCCAGCCTTGCCAGTCCCTTTCCACCAAAACAGCAGTTCCCATGACATCATCTCCTGCCTCGAGGTCAAAGTGTTGGAGACAAAGGCAGGAAGTCTAGGATTCTGACATCAGCTGAGTTGGAAATGGTTTGACCTGAAGCTGGGACTTGTCTCTGATCAAGGCCTTTGTTTCCTCAGTGGCACATCTGGGCTAACAACCAAACCTCCTTCTTAGGCTTTTGGGAAATGGGAGGATTGGATGAATTACCAGATGTAAAGCACTTATATCATGAGTTACCATCTTCACCACCACCATCAGTATGGGAAAGAGTTTGACTTTCTGGTGCTGTGTGTGCACTGTTGTGCCTGACTCTTTGTGAGCTTTTGGGCTGTAGCCCACCAGTCTCCCCTGTCCATGGGGTTTCCCAGGCAAGAATACTGGAGTGGGTTGCTATGCCCTCCTCCAGACAGTCTTCCAGACCTAGGGATTAATCCTGTGTCTCTCATGTCTCCTGCATTGGGAAGTGGATTCTTTACCACCGCACCACCTGAGAAGCCTCTCATTCTTATGGATGATCGCATGTCAGGAAAAGAGAAAGCAGGAGAATACCTCAGATTCTAGCAAGAGTTTCTCCAATGTGACTCCTTTTTCACCCAGGGGTATTTCCCTGTGTTTACTTATGCTCTCTCTTTAAAAGTGTTAGCAGCTCATTTCAGCTGAAAAGAATGGAGCCGCCTTTGATCTCTTGAGTCAGCTCATAGCTTCTCCCTTCCCAAAGGCAAGAGCCACCGTTGGCTTCCTGCCACCAGACAGTGGGATCCGCCAGCCAGGGGCCATCTGCCGTCACTCCTGGGTTGGCTGGGGCTGCGGGCAGGGCTACCAGGCCCCTTGAGGGCCCCTCCAGGTTAACCCACAGCATGGAGGAGAGAGGGGCTTTTCCTTTCTGTCCTCTTTCCCCCAAGGCTGGCACCTCCAAGGAGGGGATGATAAAAGGGGCATTTTGTAGTGGAACCCCAGCCTGGGAAGGAAATAGACCTTTGGGGGGTGAGGATGGGCTGGCAGCCTGCGTAATGACGCTGCCTTCACCTCCTCACTGTGAAGCCTGCCTGCTGTGAATACCTGCAGCTCTGCCTGAGGACACTTAGCCAGGACCCTTCATCCACACGCAGGACCAGCGGAGGTGCTGGAGAGTTAGAGCGCCTAGTGACCCTCAACCACCTGGGATCAGGTCCTGGCTTTCTGATTCACAAGCGGTGTGATCTTCAGCAGGTTCCTTAACCGTCTGAGGCTCAATCCTCACACGGTGAACATCCCTTGTCTGAGTCTCCCTGGACAATGGGCAGGAGTTTCCCTAGAGCACACCCTGAGGTCCAGAGGTGCTGAGTCGTGAAGTGTGGGCAGCCTCAGCGTTTCTAGTGAGGGCGCTCTGAAGCGGTTAACAACTCACACTCCCATCAGGAGTGTGTGCTTTCCTGCACTTCTGGCAATACTTTATAAATGGAATTACAATATTCGTAGTCAACTTTTATTCCCCATTAACCATGTATATTGGAGAGTTTTCCATACCAAGCCATGTAGATGTGCCTCATTTTTTAAAAAACATTTTTACTGAATTATAATAATGAAAAAGTACACGACATGATGAGTTTTCAGAGTTTAAAACACCCAAATAGTACTTCAATCCAAAAACAGACTGTTAGCCTCATCCCAGTAGCCCTTTGCCTACTTTTTCCTTCTCCCAACCAAACTAGGTTTATAATAATATGTTCTCTTTTTTTGGCTTCACCACCCAGCATGCGAGATTTTATATCCCGGACCAGAGATTAAACTCGTGACCCTGCAATGGAACCATGAAGTCCTAATCACTGAATCGCCAGGGAATTCCCCATATGTATTCTTTGTGTTTATATGTGTTTTTGTTTGTGAGATTTATCCATGCAATATTTTGACAATGTCTGAAGATATTTTTGGCTCTCACAACTTTTGGGGCTGGGGGTGATGTTGGCATTTTTGGGTGGGACCCAGGAATGCCCATAAATACCCTAGCACTCACCAGACAGCTCTCCCACCACCACACACATAGAATATTCGGCCGAAAGGGTCAACAGTGCTCATGGTGAGAAAAACCTGTTGTAGGCCAGGCTGAGAACTTTGAATTTTATTCTGATAGTGACTGAAGTTGAGGAAATCCTGAGTTGCTGTGAGTCCATCTTAATCGGACATTGCCAAACTAGTTCCCAAAGTGGCTGTGTGTTTATTCTTTATTAAACATGCATCTTCCTCTGTCATCCCACGGGCAGGTCATTCTACCAGGTCCCACTGATTAACTTCACATTGTTTCCAATCTTTTGGCCAATATACCAATGCCAGAAATGACAAAACCGTTTGTCAATTTGAGAGAATATCATGTTTGAATGCAAATACCCACTCTTTCTCACACACACATATTTACTTTTTCTGGAGACTCTGTACAATGGGAACACAATCAAAATTTAATTTAAATATAAAGTTCCTTCTTCCCATCTAAATATAAATTTCCTTCCTCCCAGCATGTTTGACACTGAACTGACAGAAATATAAATCATTTTGGCTTCTGCCATGGATTCACATCTTGTGCAAGTGGACCCATGATCTGGAAAGATCA
Organism: Neotragus pygmaeus; assembly: GCA_006410875.1. Lineage (NCBI taxonomy): Eukaryota > Metazoa > Chordata > Mammalia > Artiodactyla > Bovidae > Neotragus > Neotragus pygmaeus. Next base: position 216,730 of record SJYV01034234.1, on the reverse strand, counting down.
ACAGGAAACCCCTAACAGTGTGGGAAATAGGGCAGGCCTCTGCTCCTCCAAGAAGTGGGATCTGGAAAAGCTGAGTGCCAGCCCGGGTGGCCCAGGGGACTGAGAACAGACCCTCCTCTCTGCCTGCAAATAGGATTGACCTACTCTGGGAATCATTTACAAATTGTTTTTCCCATAAATGCTTCATCTGAACTAATTCCACTTCTAAATTAACCTCTGGCTTCTCAGTGCCCTTTGTGTTTGTCTAAAATTCAAGTAATAGATAATGCTTTGATTTCAAATGCAGTGCCTTAACCTGTAACTATATCCAGTTCAGTTCAGTTAGTCGTGTCTGACTCTTTGCGACCCCATGGACTGCAGCATGCCAAACTTCCCTGTCCATCACCAACTCCTGAAGCTTACTCAAACTCATGTCCATCGAGTTGGTGATACCATACAACCATCTCATCCTCTGTCGTCCCCTTCCCCTCCCGCCTTCAATCTTTCCCAGCATCAGGGTCTTTTCCAATGAGTCAGTTCTTTGCAGCAGATGGCCAAAGTATTGGAGCTTCAGCTTCAGCATCAGTCCTTCCAATGAATATTCAGGACTGATTTCATGTATAATATGAATTTCATTTTCATAATAATTATAGTAAAGGTCTTGATTATTTTCACCTACTTTTCAAGAAGCTGGATTAACAATTTTTTTCACAGCAAATGTTATAGGACAATAAATTTAATAAAACAAAAAATTTTTAATGCATATAGCATAAAGGAAGACTAAGCCTAGATTCTATTCTATCTGGTTACTGTTAATAAGAATGGGATTTAGCTCTGAATTTTCTGGTAGCCAAAGCAAAAAGGGAAACACACACATCACACAATTTCTTGTTTTCTTATCAAGGGTAGTTTGCGATAAGGAGTTCATGATCTGAGCTACAGTCAAATCCTGGTCTTGTTGTTGCTGAATGTTTAGAGCTTCTCCATCTTTGGCTGCAAAGAATATAACCAATCTGATTTTGGTACTGACCATCTGGTGATGTCCATGTGTAGAGTTGTCTCTTGTGTTGTTGGAAGAGGGTGTTGCTATGACCGGTGTGTTCTCTTGGCAAAACTCTGTTAGCCTTTGCCTTGCTTTGTTTTGTACTCCAAGGCCAAACTTGCCTGTTACTGTAGGTATTGACTTCCTACTTTTGCATTCCAGTCCCCCATGATGAAAAGGACATCTTTTTTTTTTTTTTGGTGCTAATTCTACAAGGCATTGTAGGTCATCATAGAATTGTTCAACTTCAGCTTCTTTGACATTAGTGGTTGGGGCATAGACTTGGATGACTGCGATACTGACTACTTTGTTTGGAAACAAACAGAAACATTCTGTTGTGTTGAGATTACACCCAAATACTGCATTTCGACTGTTTTGTTGACAATGAAGTCTACTGCATTTCTTCTAAGGGATTCTTGCCCACAGTAGTAGATATAATGGTCATCTGAGTTAAATTCACTGATTCCAGTCCATTTTAGTTCAGTGATTCCTGAAATGTTGATGTTCACTCTTGCCATCTCCTGTTTACCTTGATTCATGGACCTAACATTCAAAGTTCCTCTGCAATATTGTTCTTTACAGCATCGGACTTTACTTCCATCACCAGTCACACCCACAACAGAATGGGAAACACTAGAGATCTCTTCAGGAGAATTAGAGAAACCAAGGGAATATTTCATGCAAAGATGGGCACAATAAAGGACAGAAATGGTATGGATCTAACAAAAGCAGAAGAGATTAAGAAGAGGTGGCAGGAATACACAGTACTGTACAAAAAAGAGCTTCACAACCCAGATAACCACAATGGTGGGATCACTTACCTAGAGCCAGACATCCTGGAATGCAAAATCAAGTGGCCCTTAAGCATCACTACAAACAAAGCTAGTGAAAGTGATGGAATTCCAGTTGAGCTATTTCAAATCCTGAAAGATGATGCTGTGAAAGTGCTGCACTCAATATGCCAACAAATTTGGAAAACTCAGCAGTGATCACAGGACTGGAAAAGGTCAGTTTTCATTCCGATCCCCCAAAAAGGCAATGGCAAAGAATGTTCAAATTACCGCACAATTGCACTCATCTTATACGCTAGCAAAGAAATGCTCAAAACCCGCCAGGCTTCCAATGCTCTCNGATCACAGGACTGGAAAAGGTCAGTTTTCATTCCGATCCCCCAAAAAGGCAATGGCAAAGAATGTTCAAATTACCGCACAATTGCACTCATCTTATACGCTAGCAAAGAAATGCTCAAAACCCGCCAGGCTTCCAATGCTCTCCAAGCCAGGCTTCAACAGTACGTGAACCAAGAACTTCCATATGTTCAAGCTGGTTTTAGAAAAGGCAGAGGAACCAGAGATCAAATTGCCAACATCCATNGTTAGGCTGGCGGTTGCCGTGGAAACCAGGGGGGATTATGGGGGCCGCGGGGTTTAGAGGATTGAGGGAAGGAACAGATGGGATACTCACAGGGAGGCCAGGGGGCCCTCCAGGACCAATGGGGCCAGATGCTCCCGGAATGCCCTAGGAAGGGGGGGCCTGGTTCAGCTTCGTCCTCCTCAGCACCCCACAGCCCACCCCCACCCCGCCCGCAGCACGCCCACTGAATCCCCACCCTCCATCTGCCCAGACCTCCCAGCACCACGCCCAGCACTCACTGTCTCTCCCTTTTGCCCTGTGGAGCCCTGAGGACCGGGAAGCCCACGATCACCCTTCTCCCCCTGCTCCCCAGGGGGGCCGATGAGTCCGATGAGACCTGGGTGACCCTAGAAAAGTGGACAGGTGGTGAGGGGGAGCCACAGAAGAGACCAGCGATGGGGAGAAGGACCACCACGGGGGTCAGAGCGCAGAAGGCAGGAGGGACTCAGGCTGGGGCTGCGAGAAGCCCAGGGCTGCCACGGCCCTGACTCAGGAGGCCCCCCCCGAGAACATGGGGTCCCCAGAGGCTTCAGGGAGGAGGCTGAGACTCCTGGTTGCGCGTGGTCACTCACCTTCTCGCCCTTGGCCCCAGCGTCACCCCGGAGGCCAGGTAGCCCTGGGGGTCCCTGTGGGGAGACAGGAAGTCACTCTCTCCTGCAGGAGGTGGGACCACCACTCCAACTTCCTCCCAGGCTGGATGCCCACTGCCCCGGGGGCCNATGCAAAGAACTGACTCATTTGAAAAGACTCTGATGCTGGGAAAGGTTGAAGGCAGGAGGAGAAGGGGATCACAGAGGATGAGATGGTTGAATGGCATCACCAACTAGGTGCAGGTGAGTTTGAGCAAGCTCTGGGATTTGGTGACAGACAGGGAAGCCTGGCATGCTGCAGTTCATGGGGGTTGCAAAGAGTCGATCACGACTGAGTGATTGAGCTGAACTGAATCAAAGGAAAATGACACATCTTTAGCTGAGATAATTATTTTTTGATCCTAAGTTCTAAACAGGCTGGATGTGAAAAATTTAAATTTATTCTTCCTGTTTGTGTTTCTATCTTTGCTCTTCTTCCTTCTCCCCATTTGGTGTGGATGCACCATTGTTGCTCTCACAAAATGATTGCTGCCAGGTACTGGGCTAGGTGCTTTTCACTGGGGATATGAGCTGTTATTACCCTTATTTTACAGCTAAAGGAACTGAGGCTACAAGAAGCTAAGGAACAACTCTCAACTTGCATTTGGACAGCCCTGGAGGTGACAGGTGGGCAGGGTGTCCTCGGGAAGATAAATAACTTGTCCAAAGTCACACGGCTGGGAAGTGTCAGAGCTGGAATTCAAGCAGAATTGAGATGCCTTAAATATCTTTAGCACATTTTGTGTAATTGTGATGGGATGTAGGTGGAAGTTGATTTGGGTTCAGTTCTGCCTCTTAACAGCATCGTAAGGGACTTCCCTGGTGGTCCAGTTGTTGGGAGTCCATCTCCTGGTTGGGGGACATGGGTTTGATTTCTGGTCAGGCATCTAAGATTCCACATGTTGCAGGACAGCTGGGCCCTGGTGTGGCAACTAAAATCCATCGCAACCAAAAATAAACAAAATTTTAAATTGTCACATGATCTGGGCAATTATTTAACTCCATTGAGCCTCAGTTTCTTCATCTAAAAAATGGGTAAATAATAGCCCCAGCCTCAGGGGGTATTTTCCGGATTCCATGAATTGATGCCTGGGGAGGATTTAGTACTAAGGCAAGGAGGGTGCTCATTATGATCAACTTTTGATACCAAGAGTCCTTGATGATAAAGAAAATATGGCATACACATATGATGGACTACTATTTAGCCTTATAAAAAAGAAGGAAAGGTTATCATGTATAACAACATAGATGAAACTTGAGGATATTATGCTGAGTGAAATAAGCCAGACCACAGAAAGTCAAATACAGCATGATCTCATTCATAAGTGGACTTAGACATAGTCAAATTCATCGAAGCAGAGAGTAGAACGGTGGTTGCCAGGGCCTGGCGGGTGGTGGGCCAAGGGCTTCAGTTATGCAAAATAAAGTTCTGGAGATCTACTGTACAACATAGGGCTGATGACTAACTGTGTTATATCATATACTTCAAAATTCACTGAGAGGATAGATCTTATGTTAAGTGCTCTTAACCGTTAAAGAGAAAAAAACAAAGGGGCAAGAGGAACTTTTGGAGGTGATGAATACATTTATGGCATTGATAGTGATGATGGTTTCACAGGTACATTCTTGTCTCCAAACACATCAGGTTGTATACATTAAGCATCTACGACTTTATATACGTGTGTAAAGAATCCTTGGTGAGGCAGAAATGGCCAGTTTTGGGCCTGAGATGGGGTCAACCGCTCTTTTCAATTTTACAAGCCTTTCTTTTCCCTGGCCTGCACTCCCCCAGCTCTAATTGCCCTGGGGACTGAAGTGGAAGCAACCAGGACAAGAACTACAGTTTAGTAAACTCCCCTTGAAATGACCAGGAGGCCCCAGCTCTGAGCTGTTTTCAGTGGTTTTCACTGCAAGCCTCGCAGTAATACCTCTGCTTTTATTTGTATTACATTTCCCTGTTTACTAAGCATTACTGCTACACACCCTCATCTGCCCTCCGACTGCCTGACTTCACCTCTCTGGTAGTTCTGTGAAGGAGCCAGGTTCTCATCCCTATTGCATAGATGAAGCGAAGGAGAGGGTTAAGTGGCTTCTTCAAGGTCACTCAGAAGAGTGGACACAAAACCCAGTTATTCTGGTTCCAAGGTCGGGGTTTTCCTCTACCACTTCCTGCTGCAGGCCAGCAGTTAATAAAAACCACTTCTGGAAATAGTTAGGAGCCAGAGCCAGAAAAAAGCACATTTTGAATTGGCCAAGCGGGATTTGAAAAACAACACATGTCAAATCCTTGGCTCTGCTCCTAATGTGGATGCTTGTTCCTTGTCCCCCATTCCTGCAGTCTTCATGTGTCTTTATTCTCCTACTCCGAAGCAAAGTGGTAGACTGGCCCATTCATTCACTCAGCGTTATGACTGAACTGAGCTGAAGTTCCTAACGCCCAGTACATCAGAATGTGTCTGCCATTTGGAGAGAGGACCTTTAAAGAGAGAATGAAAGTGAAGTGAGATCAGATGCGGCGCAGGGGCGGTGGGGGGCTAATACAATATGACTGGTGTCCTTACAGGGAAAGAAGATGAGGACACAGAAACACACGGGTGGAGAGGGGACCACGCAAGGGCACAGGGGAAGGTGGCCATCTGCAAGCTAAAGAGAGAGGCCTTAGGAGCAACCTGCTGACAGTATGATCTTGGACTTCCAGAACTTTCAGAACAAAATGTTTGTTGCTTAAGACCCCCAGTCTCTGGGATTTTGTTGTGGAGGCCCCAGCAGAGTAATGCATTCACATATTCCCTCCTCATACTTTCCTACACACCTTGCCGCCTGCAGGTCTCTGCTTAGCTGTCATTCAGCGAGGTTTCCTGACTACCCTCTTTAAAATTGCAGCTCCACAGCCCTTTGCTTCACACCCATCAGTTCCCTTTTCTGTGTCATTGTTCTCTGCGGCACTTACCACTATCTGGAAACCAATGTATTTGCTTATTTATATTGTCAACACCCGCCCCCTACACACTTAGATATAAACATAATGAAGGCAGGGATTTTTTTTTTTTAATCTGTTTGGTTCACTGCTACATTCGCCTTAGTCACAGAAGATGTTCTATAAGTTGCACTCCTTATCCTCCTGGCTTGCCATCCATGGCTTGCAGCACTTTGAGCTGCTCCTCTAGAATTATATGCTGCTGCTGCTGCTGCTGCTAAGTTGCTTCAGTCATGTCCAATTCTGTGTNTAATCTGTTTGGTTCACTGCTACATTCGCCTTAGTCACAGAAGATGTTCTATAAGTTGCACTCCTTATCCTCCTGGCTTGCCATCCATGGCTTGCAGCACTTTGAGCTGCTCCTCTAGAATTATATGCTGCTGCTGCTGCTGCTGCTAAGTTGCTTCAGTCATGTCCAATTCTGTGTGACCCCATAGACGGCAGCCCATCAGGCTCCCCCGTCCCTGGGATTCTCAAGGCAAGAACACTGGAGTGGGTTGCCATTTCCTTCTCAAATGCATGAGAGTGAAAAGTGAAAGAGAAGTCGCTCAGTCGTGTCCGACTCTTCGCGACCCCATGGACTGCAGCCCACCAGGCTCCTCCGTCCATGGGATTTTCCAGGCAAGAGTACTGGAGTGGGGTGCCATTGCCTTCTCTGAGAATTATATGTACTTGCCTTCATTTAGATATTTTTAAAAGGCAGAAGTTCAGCATGGATGAGAAAAGCAAGCACATAAAGGCACTTTCTAGGGTGATGGAGATGTTCTGTATCTCAATAGGGGTTGGGGTTACACAGCTGTGTACCTTTGTCAAAACCCATTAAGGGGTGTACTTAAGATCTGTGAAACTACCATTTGGAATTTTACCTATACACAAATACTGGATTCTGGGGAACGATAATCTTGCTGAAAAGTCTTTAGGAAGAAGTGAACTGATATCTGCAACTTCCTCTGAAATGCATCGACAGCACTCATGATGGATTAAGAGATGGAAAGTGAGATGGACAGATTCAAGATGAAGCACATGGAATAAAATACTAAAGCCTGAGTTTATGTGACCACTGTAAAATTCTTTAGGCTTCTTGGTATGTTCAGAAATTTTTATTTTAAATTTTGGAGAATAAAAATCATAAGCAAGGCACTCTCTCCTTTTCTGAGGAGAAGGGTACACAGGTTCCTTGAAGTACCATTTTCAGAAAAGTTTTCACCAAGCTCCTGATTTATTTTCCTTTCGTATTTTTAGTTTCTCTTTTTTCGACTGTGCTGGGTCTTGGTTGCTGCCTGCGAGCCTTCTCTAGTTTCGGTGTGCAACCTTCTCATTGCAGGGGCTTCTCTTTTTGCAAAGCGTGGACTCTAGGGTGCAGGGGCTTCACTAGTTGTGGTGCACTGGCTTGGTTGTTCTGTGACCTGTGGAATCTTCCTGGACTGGGAATCGAACTTTTGTCCCCTGCATTGGCAGGTGGATTCTAAACCATTGGACCACCAGGGAAGCCCTTCTTTTTCCTTCTTGAGTAAACTGTTGGATCATTGGTGCCACTGTAAATAGAACTGTGACTCCTGATTCATCCCAATCTCTCCCAATTTATAAAGTGGATTGCAGGTATTAAATATTTTAGAAAGCCCACCATATTTTTAACATCTATAAACATTTTTCTTTTGGAATTTGGGGACACATACTACCCATTCAATCCATTCACTCACTCATTTGCTTATTTATTCACCCGTTCTTGTCTCTTTCTTGCCCCTTTCCTTCCTTCCTCCTTCCAATCTTTCTTTCACTAACTCCTTTAATCACCATAATACCTCACTGTTATAATTAATATCAGACAATGAAACAAGGAAGAATACTTTTTCATATTAATAATCATGTGTTAGAATCTACAGTTTATGTGCTATCATTTTAAATAATTGGAGAAGGAAATGACAACCCACTCCAGTGTCTTGCCTGGAGAAGCCCATGGACAGACAAGCCTGGCAGGCTATAGTCCATGGATGAAGTTGCAAAGAGTTAGACACAGCTGAACACGTATGCACATTTTAATAATAAGGTTTTATTTCTACATCTTCATCAATGTTACATCTGGATATCATTGCCAGATTTAGCAAATAAAAATTCAGGTGAATTTGAATTTCAGATGAACAATGAATACTTTAAAAAATGAATTTATTGCCCCATGCAATGTTTGGGGCATATTTATACTAAAAATCAGTGTTTTTCTGAAATTAAAGTTTAGCTGAGCTTCCTGCATTTTTTTTTCTGGCTACCCTACACACAGACTCACCTTGCTTTTATCATCTGTAAAATACAAACCTGGGGAAAGATCACTTGTTTTAAAAAATCTTTTGTAATAATTTTATATTTATGGAAAGCTACAAAGATAGTATAGAAAGTTCCAGTATACCCTTCACCTAGCTCCCCAGTATTAAATTTTCCAAAACCATAGTGCATTTGTCAAAACTGAAAAATTCACGTTGGCACAGTGGTATTCACTAACCACCAGACTTTATTCAGATTTTACCAAGTTTTCCACTTATGTTCCTTTTCTGTTCCATGATCCAATCGAGTGTAACACATCGTATTTAATAACTCTGGTTTTCTTTTAAAGTTGCATGTTTGGGGAATTGAGGTTGAGTGTGTTTATCTGCCTTTTCTTATACAAGGGCAACTTTCTATGATTTTAAAAAAATGATCAAGTTTCTATGGCTGACAAAATGTGTATAGAAGCACAGCAAAGAGAAGGGTAGGGGGCTTCCCTGGTGATCCAGGGGCTAAGACTCCCCACCCCCAAGGCTTGGGGTCCAGGTTTGATTCCTGGTCAGGAAACTAGATCCAATATGAAACAACTAAAGATCCTGCATGCCACAGCTAAGACCTGGCTCAGCCAAATAAATAAATATTTTTTTCTTGAAAGGAAGGACATAATCTAAGGCACAGATTACTTCCTCATACATTTTCCTTTGGTTACAATCTGGGCATGCTGGTGGGAGTACATTGCATGAGTAAATTTCTTTACATCTGAGCTTCAGTTATATTAATAATAATAATATTATTTATTGAGCAATTACTATGTGCTCCTTGGAAGGAAAGCTATGACAAACCTAGAAAGCATATTGAAAAGCAGAAATATTACTTTGCCAACAAAGATCCGTCTAGTCCGAGCTATGGTTTTTCCAGTAGTCATGTACGGATGTGAGAGTTGGACCATTAAGAAGGCTGAGTGCTGAAGAGTTGATACTTTTCAACTGTGGTGTTGGAGAAGACTTTTGAGAGTCCCTTGGACAGCAAGGAGATCAAACCAGTCAATCCTAAAGGAAATCAATCCAAATATTCATTGGAAGAACTGATACTGAAGCTCAAGCTTCAATACTTTGGCCATCTGATGTGAAGAACTGGCTCCTTGGGAAAGACCTGGATGCTGGGAAAGATGGAAGGCAGGAGGAGAAAGGGGAAACAGAGGATGAGATGTTTGGATGGTATCACCGAGTCAATGGACATGAGTTTGATCAAGCTCCAGCAGTTGGTGATGGGCAGGGAAGCCTGGCATGCTGCAGTCCACGGGGTCGCAGAGTCGGACGTGACTGAGCAATTGAACAACTGTGAAGTTATGATTATGATCAAATCATGAGGCCCGTGAGGACAGAGACAATCCTTTACTTGTTTTTGGAACCATGATACAGTATGTGGCATATAGTCTGTGCTCTGTAAGTGAAAGTGAAAGTGAAGTCGTGTCCGACTCTGCCAATCCATGGACTCTGGGCTCCTCTGTCCAGGTGATTTTCTAGGCAAGAGTACTGGAGTGGGTTGCCTTTTCCTTCTCCAGGGAACTTTCCAACCCAGGGATCGAACCCAGGTCTCCTGCATTGTAGGCAGACATTTTACCGTCTGAGCCACCAGGGAAGTCAAACATTTACCAAATAAAGGAGGCATATCATTGTTCTCCCCAAGTCCCTCACCACCAGTTTAACTGGTTTAAAAGTTTAGATTTTAAATTAGTCAAGTGAGGCTAAGTTATGTAAGGGTAATAAGTGAATCCCTGAATCTCAGTAGCTTAAGAAAATGAACGTTTCTTTCTCATTCCTGTTTCGTGTATGCATGTGCGTAGAGGAAGCAGGGGTGTAGCTCTGCTCCATTCTGTCGCTCATAGAGGCTCAGGCTGACCTCCATCTCTGCATTCAGACCTCCATCTGCATTCAGACCTCCATCTCTGCATTCTTGGACCCCAGGCCAGAGAACCAGAGAATGGAAGGTTGCACCCTGCTTCTGGTTGCACCAGAAATGACACTGGTCATTTCTGTTATGTGTTTTGGCTAGAAAGAATTACATTGCCTCTCTTAGCTGCAGAGAGGCTGTGAAATGTCAACTTCCTTTATTCGTCCAAAAAGAGGGAACAAAAAGACAACTTGGTGGATCCGTGGCATTATGCGCCACGCGTTTAAATTAGTTTCCTTTAAGCGGAGTACTTGTCATACATGGCTAAACAGTGCCGAGGTGGAGACAAATTATTCACTTTTATCCACTTGCCTGAACTCCCAGCAGAGGTTGGCACAATGAAAGGTGCATTGTCAGAGCTTGTGGACTGAATAAATACATGAATAAATCAAATGAATGATTATCTAACTTTTCACCTGGCTTTGGAAAGCACACACTCTGAGTCATACTTAATTCCCTCACACCCAGGCTGAACCCTTTAAAAAAGATCCTAGCTAGATTTTTAGAAGAAAGATTACCCTTCAGACAAACAAATCATAGGAGGTTGCCTGTGCAGCTAAACTCCAGGCTGAGAAAATGTAATAAGAGGGCCTGTCCCTCCGAGGACTAGACAGAAATGAGGGGGAAAGGTCATGCCAATTCATAGCGGGCACCATTCCTTCAGGAATCAGCACCCTACTCACTGCTGTTCTGACAAGGAAGAGGCATCACTTTCATGTGACTGTAGGGACTTACTTTGTTTCTGATAAATTAAACTCCAGAGAGTTCCGGGTTGTCGATGAGGGTGTTTTACAACCAAAAGGGCTGTATTATGGGCAATAGGAGGAAGTCAGAAACATCTCTGCACTACCATTTGGCAAAGCACTGGGAAGGCCTCCCGGGAAAGCATAAGACCCCTTCATGTATTGGCCTATTTTTTATTCTCCCGTGTGACTGCACATGGTTTGTCACAGTATCGTAAGTTCTCAGAAGGGGCCTCAGAATCATTCTAGAATGACCAGCTTAATTTACAGATGAGGAAGTTGGAGCCCAGATTGAACTTAGCAACATTAAACATCTGTGACTGGGCAGGCTGTTCTCTGCACAACTTAGAGTGTTAATGACGCAGGCCCCAAGAGTAGCGCCTCCTGGAGGTGTGTGGTTCCCTTGTCCTACATCCTTCCATTGTGAGGAAAAAATGGCCTCCTGTTGCTTTGAATGAAAAATGTGTGTAAATTTCAGGTATCTTGGAACTGACATGATTTAAAGGTGATTAGAATCTCAAATTTTTAAAGAGTCTCATTATTTTTGCTTTCTTTCTGAAAGTCAGTATCCCATTGCAACTAATTGCTCAGACTCGGGAATCAAGGAAGAAACGTAATTTGATCATTAATTTGTTGTGACCTTCGGCAAGTCAGTTTATGAATACTTCTCTAACATTAAGCTATTCATTTGTAATATGGACAAGATTACCTACAAGTTATCCATCCTCCTACTTTTTTGCCTACTCTGAATTTGTTCCAGGTAGGAGTGGGCTTACCTTGGACTATGGATCACTAAATCAATCAGGAAATGCTACTTCCTGCTGTCCCAGCCTCCTTTGCACCCAGGGGTATCTGTATGATCCTGTTTTGGCCAAGGAGAGGGCAGCATTCATTTCCAGGGGATTTAATAACACTTGAGCCCTTTTCATTCTTTCACAGACTTGATAGGTCTCGGAGGCTGTGGCCAGCTGGGAGGAGAATCCATCTGCCAAGCTCTGAATCAGAAATCAGAAACCCAAGCTCTCACTCCAGCTGTGCCAGGGGTCTTGTTGTGTGACCCTGGGCTAGCCACTTTTCCTTTGGGGATCTTGGTTTTCCCATGCAAAGTGAAGGGGGTTGGTGCCTAAGAGGTTATTGATTTATTTAAGTCTTCAGAGAACAGGTTTCCCTTGTGGCTCAGCTGGTAAAGAATCCGCCTGTAATGAAGGAGACCTGAGTTCGATCCCTGGGCTGGGAAGATCCCTTGGAGAAGGGAAAGGCTACTTACTCCAGTATTCTGGCCTAGAGAATTCCATAGACTGTATAGCCCATGGGATCACAACGAATAGGACACAACTGAGCAACTTTCACTTCATTTCAGACAGCAGTCTTCAGACTTCTTGCCTGGCCCTACTACCCTTTATCCTTTTAGCCCCTCTATGAGGGGAAGATGCTAGCCAGCTCCCCGAGAATCCAGGACTCCCTGGGCCACGTGTCACTAGTGGGAGAAGTCATTGTGTGGGGCAACGGCTGCACTTCTGCTCTACCCCTGCTCCCTGAGGCTGAGCCAGCTCCAAGATTTATGTTCATGAATGGGGGTAGGGGGTTAAGAAGCCCATTTTATTCTAGAGCTTAAACTGAGTGCTCTAATTTAAATTTTAGAAGGAAATTTTTTATTCCTTTTTTAAAAATTGAAGTATATAGTTAATTTCAATGTTATGCTAATTTCTGCTGTACAGCAAAGTGTTCTACACATATATACATGCTTTTAAATTTTCTTTTGCTTTATGGTTTATCCCAAGTGATTGGATATAACTCCCTATGCTGCACGGTAGGACCTTGTGGCTTATCCATTTGAAATGTCATAGTTTGCCTCTACCTACCCCAGACTCTCAGTCCATCCCTCTCCCTCTCCACTCGCCCCTAGCTTGGGCATCACACATCTATTCTTCTATGTCTGTGAGTCTGTTTCTCTTTTGTAGGTAGGTTTATTTGTGCCATATTTAAAGGAAAATTTACATTGATGATTATTAGGTCTATTAATAAAGACGTGCTTGTGACTCTCTATAGTAAAGCAGTGCTGGGCTTCCCTAGTGGCTCAAACACTAAAGAATCTGCCTGCACTGTGGGAGACCCGGCTACAGTCCCTGGGTTGGGAAGATCCCCTGGAGAAGGGAATGGCTACCCACTCCAGTATTCTTGCCTGGAGAATTCTGTGGACAGAGGGGCCTGTCGGGCTACAGTCCATGGAGTTGCAGAGTCGAACATGACTGAGCAACTAACACTTTCACAGCAACTCCCTAAGTAACTTTGGGAGGGAGGGGGAGGAGAAGAGGGGTGGTAAAAGGAGATTGACAGGCTTTCCTGGATCCCTGGGCTCTGTAGCATCTAAAAGATGAGCAAAATCTCAACTCAGGCTAATTCTTACTGTGACCAAGTAGGACCCTATGAGGCCTTCCCAGAATATACCCTCACCCATGTCCACTACCTGTGTTTTGTCTATAGGAAAACTTGAGTCAAAGAAAAACTTCAATCAGAGAAGCGAGAAAATGCAGAAAGAAAGGAAAACTGTCAAGCAAGACATAAAATGATAATACTTTAGCCATTAAACCAAGTCAAGGACCTTTAGTTCTCCCTCAAGAGCAATAGATAATATTCTGAGCCATGTCCTTTGAGCTGTTTTCTAGATACTGAAACCCCCACCTGGTGCAATAAGTTAACTGTGTGTTGCCCACAAGCACGTAGACTCCAGACCGGTTGGAACTAGAAGGTTGACAATGCTGACTCCTGATGTCCTCACCGCTAACCAATCAGAAGAATGTCCACGAACTGATTGCACCCTGCCCCTTGAACACTCTAACACACTCTTCACTACTCCCTGGAGGAGGGGACACACAGTTTTGAAGGCATTAGCCCACGGTGGCCCCCTTTGCCTGGCAAAGCGATAAAGCTGTTCTTTTCTACTTCATCCAAAACTCTCTCCGCATTACCATTCACCATTGGTAAACAGAGGCTGAGTTTCACAAACACTGCTGAATTTTAAAGAAATATTTCTGAAACACTTATCTTTTGCCATGTCCCAGTCAGCTCTGATATGTTAAGATCCTAAAATCCTGCTAGATTGATTTGAGATCAACCCTGAATCCCAAATAGCTATCTTTCCAGTGGTTTGTGGTTTCCATTCCTAAGACCCAAATACTATTGGTGGTTCCCAGGGGACAGCATTATGCGCGCGTGCGTGTGTGCGTGTGTGTGTGCGCGCGCGCGTGTGTGTGTGTGTGTGTGTGTGTGTGTGTGTGTACTAGGGGGAGTTTCGTTTTCCCCATCCTTCAGTTTCCATCCATCCACCACTCTTTAATATGGGCAGCTGACATTTTCTTAATCCACTGTGCTATTCAACATCCTCCTCATCAAACATCCTTTCCACCAGTGTCCTAACTCCCCTCCTTCCATAAAAATCCCGGGGCTACCTCTGCTGAGGAGTCTCCAAAGATTTCACTTCTGAAAGGAGTGGAATGGGTTTCATTCTGAAAAACTACTTTCCTCAAAAGCAAACATCCAAGTAACATAGTTGAGTCTTGCTTTCCAACACCTTTGGTGGGGGGTAGGGAGTGGGGTGGGGTTAGCTCCGCAACCAGGGACCCCAGGGCATTGTCATGCTTTTTAAAGTGGAACAGGCTATTATTGAGGATACAAGTAGATGTTGTAAATCGGCTGTGTGATGTGGATTCTTGTTCTTTTTCCCTTAGCAGGATTTGAAGAAAAAAAAAGGAAGAAGCCAGCCCAGGTAGCTTAAGAATCCACCTGTAAGACAGGAGATGTGGGTTCAGTCCTTGGGTGAGAAAGATCCCCTGGAGAAGGAAATGGCAACCCACTCCCAGTGTTCTTCCCTGAAAATTTCCATGGACAGAGGAGCCTGGCAGGCTAATCCAAGGGGTCGCAAAGAGTTGGACATGACAAAGAGTTGGAGCATGCACACTCTACTTAGTAGAAAGTAGGTGGTCCCAGCAGTTTACTGCGCCAAGTTCTGTAACAGGTATTCAGGAAACAAAAGTGGAAGAGGTGCAGTTTTGTCCTTGCAGGGCTGGTGGCCTAGGGATGAAACAGACATGAAGACAAGTAACTAAAATACTGACTAGCGTTGGCCAGCGCCTCTCATAATTTAACATTCAAAACTACCTGGCTTCTTCAGAAAATGCAGACTCTGAGAAGTAGATTTGGGAAAGAGCCTGAGATCTGCATTTCTTCAGGTCCCCAGGTGATGCTACTGCTGCTGCCAATCTAAAGACCACACTTTAATTAGCAAGGGGCCAGGCACTTGAAGTATCGTGTCTGGAGCCTAGTTCAAATGGATTCAAATCCTGACTCTTCCACTTACCAGCTGAGTGAGTTTGGGGAAGTTCCTTTAGCTCCCTGAACCTCAGTTTCCTCTTCTGTGTGAAGATGGTAATTCCTACTCAGGGTGTTGTGTCAGCATCAAATGATATAATTCAGGTTAAGTGCTCAGCCCGGTACCTGGTACACAATACGTGGAGAAAGCAAAGAGGAACTAAAAGAGCCTCTCGATGAAGGTAAAAGAGGAGAATGAAAAAGCTGGCTTAAAACTCAGCACTCAAAAACTTAAGGTCATGGCATCCAATCCCATCACTTAATGCAAATAGACGGGGAAAAGTAGAAACAGTGACAGATTTTATTTTCTTGGGCTCCAAAATCACTGCAGACAGTGACTGCAGCCATGAAATCAAAAGACACTTGCTCCTTGGAAGAAAAGCTATGACAAACCTAGACGGCATATTACAAAGCAGAGACATTCTTTGCCAACAAAGGTCCATCTAGTCAAAGCTATGGTTTTTCCAGCAGTGTGTATGGATGTGAGAGTACTGTGGTGCTGAAGAAGACTCTTGAGAGTCCCTTGGACAGTAGGGAGATCAAACTAGTCAATCTTAAAGGAAATCAGTCCTGAATATTCATTGGAGGGACTGATTCATTGAAACTCCAATATTTTGGCCACCTGATTCAAAGAGTTGACTCACTGGAAAACACCCTGATGCTGGGGAAGATTGAGGGCTGGAGAAGGGAATGACAGAGGATGAGATGGTTGGATGGCATCATTGACTCAGTGGACATGAGTTTGGGCAAATTCTGGGTGATAGTGAAGGACAGGGAAGCCTGGCGTGCTGCAGTCTATGGGGTCGCAAACAGTCAGACATGACTGAGCAACTGAATAACAACAACAAAGTGCTCGCTAAATTGTAGCTGTTATTGGGAAAGGCGATTAGAAAGTCTTTAATTAATTAATTTTCTGTGCATTTTGTAGAATTCTTAATTTTAAAATCATTTTATTGAAATATAGTTGATTTACTATGTTGCATTAATTTCTGCTGTAGAGCAAAGTGACTCAGTTATACTTATATATATATATAATCTTTTTCATTATGGTTTATCTCAGAACAGTGAGTATAGTTCCCTGTGTTATACAGTAGGCCCTTGTAGTTTATCCATACTATATATAACAGTCTGCATCTGCTAATCCCAAACTCCCAATCCGTCCCTCTGCTACCACTCTTTCCCTTGGCAACCACAAGTCTTGTTTTCTATGTCTGTGAGTCTGTTCCTGTTTGAGAGATAAGTTAATTTGTGTCATATTTTAGATTCCACACATAACATTGTATGGTATTTGTCTTTGTCTGGCTTACTTCACTTAGTATGATAATGTCTAGGTCCATCCATGTTGCTGCAAATAGCATTAGTTCATTCTTTTTAATGGCTGAGTAGTACTCCATTATATATTTGTACCACATCTTCTTTATCTGTTCATCTGTTGATGGATGTTTAGGTTGTTTCCAGGTCTTGGCTATTGTGAATAGTGCTACTATGAACATATGGGTGCATGTATCTTTTAAAATTATAGTTTTGACTGGATATATGCCCAGGAATGGGATTGCTAGATCATATGGCAACTCTATTTTCAGATTTTTGAGGAACCTCCATACTGTTCTCCATAGTGGCTGCACCAATTTGCATTCCCACCAACAAGGGCTCTGCTCCAGCTCCAGACTTTTTAATGATAACCATTCTGACTGGTGTGAGGTTGCACCTCATTGTAGTTTTGATTTGCATTTCTCTGATCATTAGCAATGTTGAGTGTAATTTTCATGTGCCTGCTGGCCATTTGTATGTCTTTAAGAACTGTTTTAGAATTCTGAAGTTAGAGCTACGGGCATTCAAGGAAGGCTTCACAGAGATGGGGACCTGTGAGCTGTTGGGCAGAATGGGAAGAAGTATAGGGCAGGGGGGTAGCATGAGCAGATTCTTACACATGGCAGTGTGCTGGGCACAGCTGTTCTTTGGTCAAGATTCAGAGTGACGTGGGATTGGTGGAGGCTCTGCTCTATCTGCTCCCTCTGCTCCCTCTGCTTCTTACTCATTCCTGCTGCCACTGTTGCTCTGGAAGAGACACGAGTAGGGGTCAGCTTGCTCTGTCCAAAACACTAGCTGTATGTGGCTAGTCAACGTTTGCAATGTGCCTAGTGCCACACGTTGAAATGACAACATTTTGGATACACTGGGTTAAAGGAACTATATAAGAAAATATGTAACAAGGTACATTATTAAAATTAATTCCACTGTTTCTTTTTACCATTTTAGAAAATGTGGCTAGGGACTTCCCTGGTGGTCCAGAGGGAAGAATCTGCCTTCCAGTGCAAGGGAAACAGGTTCAGTCTCTGGTTGGGGAACGGAGATCCCACTTGCAACTAAGCCTGAGTGCCACAATGAAAAAGCCTGTGCGCCACGATGCCCCACATGCCACAACAAAGACCCAGCACAGCCCCCCACCCCCCCAAAAAATCTCAAAGTAGGAAAGTGGCTAGTAGCAAATATAAAATTGAGTGTGTCTTATTTTATATTTTTATTGGTTTGGAGCCTCCATCTGGTCCTGATTGATTGCCTTGTTGAGACTGGGGCAGGGTCAATGGGGAGGTCCGACTTGGGGTCTAGGATAAGGTATCATCCCAGTGACTGGGGCGGCTAGGAAAATAGATGTGGAACAGAAATGAGGGATGGATTAAGGGAAGTAAGGAGATCAATCATCTTTCCACCAGAAGTTCACAATGTTCTGTGTGTCAGTTAGCTACTGCTGTGTAACAAACTACTCCCAAACCTAGTTGCCCAAAACAAGACCCATTATTAATGCTGACACCTGTTATTGTTTGTGGGTCAGTTGGGCAGTTCTGTTGATTTACACCTGGCTGGGCTGATTTTGATCTGGTCTTTTTATGGGCCTGGGATTTAGTTGGCCTGCAGATGGGGCTTAGAGATCCTAATACAACCAGGATGGAGAACTATTGATTTAGACCCTAAAGTAGCAGTTCTCAGACTTGAGCATGCAGCAGAATTCCCTGGAGGGCTTATTAAAACATAGATTGCTGGGTCCCACTCTCAGCGTTTATGATTTAGAAGGTTTGGACTGGGTCCTAATCACTTGCTTTTTTTGTTTTGTTTTGCTTTTTACAAGTTCCTAGATGCTGCTGCTGGTGGTCTGGGACCACAGGAAGAAAAGAACTATGAGGTAACGATGAAAGAAGATTCCTACCAGAATGGGGAAGTAGGATCCACTGGGAGGAGGAAGGAACAGAGAGAGAGGAAGTGAGATAAGAGAACAGAGAGTCCTCACTCCTCACTTCCTGGAAGAAGTGGCAAAGGCCAGTGAATTGTTGAGGTCTCCAGAAAGGCTCTGGGGGATCTGGAGAAACCAGCTTTCCATGACACAGCCTAGGGAGATCATAAGTCTCCAAAGAGAAACCTGCTCTGGTACAGGGAATCGAATTCAAGGTGGCTCTGGAATGGTATTGGAATGGCTCTGGAATTGACAAAGATTGAGGAGGACCTGGGGTGAAGGTGAACTTGAGGGTGGCCTCCCAGGGTCTGGACCACTGCAGAAGCTTCCTTCATTCCAAAGGTTTACAACACCCGCCCCCACCCCCCAACCTTGGGGATACAGCAGTCACTGCGCTGGACAAAGCTTGGGATTGTAAAGATGCAATCACAGGGACAGGATGATGGAAACAGAAGCGGAACTCTCAGTCACTGGTTCCAGCACAAAATCTAGGAAACAGCACAGTCCAGGCAAGTGGAGATGGGCTACTCCTCAGTGGACAGCGGCAAGAAGAGAGGCTGATGAGCAAAGCAGGGCTAAGACTAGAGTCAAGCAAGGGAGGCACTTTAGTATCCAAAGTTCAACAGCAGTTCAAGTGCAGGGTCAGCGCTCACTGTAACCCCAGGCCCCACACAGACACAAGGGGGGAGGTGAGACCCCTTCTAAACTGAGGTCCCACAGCTGCAGCATTGTAAGTCAATTATGCGTGGGTGCCTGCTTAGTTACTGTAGTTGTGTCCATCTGTTTGGGATGGTATGGACTGTAGCCCGCCAGTCTCCTCTGTCCATGGGATTCTCCAGGCAAGAATACTGGAGTGGGTTGCTATGCCCTCTTCCCAGGGATCTTCCCAACTCAGGGATTGAACCCAAGTCTCTTCTCCTGCATTGGCAGGCAAGTTCTTTGCCACTAGCGCCTGCTGAGAAGCCCAAGTCAATGATACTTCAATGTAAAAAATGTTTTGTAATTGCGAAAACAGGTTTTGACAAATGAAAATTTGTCTGAGGCAAGAAAGAGTTTGATCCTCAGAAGACTAGGATAAGGGGTTTGCTGGGAGGCTCAGACATGCCTGAGCAAGGTGGGGCGACAGGTGGGTGCACGTGCCTCTCTGAGAAACTGGCTGAACCGACAGTGTGAGAGCAGGTCTGGGATTAAGCAGACCAGCCCTCTCAGGAACTACTTGATTACTCACTCAGTCAGCAACATTTTCTTTGGAGAGGGAGGGCTCCCCAGTGGCAGGGACAATCTCCGGGTCTTGCCAGATCCAGGGAAAAGCCTAGGTTTACGGACTGAACATTACTGTTCTTGCTCAGCCTCAAGATTGAAGAAAGTACCCAGAGTCGGTGACAGAGGCCTCAGTGGTTTAATGGGTGGGGGATCACACAGGTCTGAAGCAAGGGCCCGGAGTGACCCCCCGCCATGTGTGGTACACAGCGGTCAGGACATAGCAGCAGCCTTTGCTATGGGGGCAGTGGAGGGGAGGGAGGGGGTTACCATTACAGAGGGAACTGGAATCAGCTTGGCTCATCAGTTGCCAGGGAAACCAGCAGAGGGGCACGCCTCTGTGACTGACTGTCATAGTGGAGACAGCTCTCATCTGAAGATCAGAATGATTACAAGCTGGGGTCAGAGCAAGGATGCTGGCATCTTCTGATTAGGCTCCAAGGATAGGAGGGAAAGTCAATCCTGTGAGTGGGGTGTAGGTGAAGCAGGGACTGATTGAGTAGGGGATGTAAGAACAGGAGAGTGGCCATCTGGGTGGCCTGATCATATACCCCCACACAATGGGTATGTAGGCTTATGTGTCGGAGATCATCCACTCTGAGATTGTAATGGGGCCTCTGATCTCATCAGGGAGGTCTGTGGCTCTGGTGGTCAAGAATGCAAACAGTGGTCCCCCCCAGACAGTCAACGGTTGTAGTGCATGGGCTTAATTGCTCTGCTACATGTGGGATCTTCCTGGATCAGGGATCGAACCCTTGTCTCTTGCATTGGCAAGCGGATTCTTTACCGCTGAGCCACCAGGGAAGCCTGGAAGTAGTTATTAAACATCACCAAGTGGTGACAGCCCTGCTGATTGGGATGCCATTCAGGCAGCTACTCATCTTCAACCCAAGGCCCACGAAAAATGCTAGGACTGTTTCTGGGCAAGGATGAAGAAAAACACTGTCAGACACACACACTTAGAGGTTCTCAACATGTAAAACTCTTTCTCTTGGCAGAGCTCTCCAACCTCAGAGATAGTTGGATGTAAACTTGCTGGGGAGGTGGGCTTTTGGTTTTGTTTTTATTGTATTTTTAATATGTTTTCAATACTAGATAACAGTGAGGCTGGGGTAAAGGAGGAGGCGGGTCACAAGTGACTGGGAGGAGTGGGGTGGGGCAGTACTGGAGTCTTCTAAGCAGGACAAGGAAGAAGACATTTATGTCATAAGGACAGGGCCAGCTTTAGTGGCGGTGGCACAGATCCCATGCTCAGAAAGACCCTGTGCTTGCGTTCATGTTCTGCTGGTCATTGTCTTAAAATTGTTAATATTTTTGGCCAAGGGGCCCCTCATTTTCATTTTGCACTGAGCCCTGAAAAGTATATACATAGCCAGTCCTGCATGACTGTAAAGGTGGAAGGGACTCGGTAGACACTGAGCTGCCTGCTATGGACCTTGAAAATCTTTGAGATTAAATTATTAAAACAGCAAGTTATTTTGCCAGCAAACTGACTTTATCTGGGAACAGCAAAGAATTGTGATTGGGGACATGCAATCTTTGGTAAACCATAAGCATGTCCAAAAAACAAAAGAAGGGGAAAGGGGGGCCGGGGGAGTTGGAAGGGGCTGTTCCAAGTAAAATTCACTGGGGGAAAAGTAGGAGTTCTAGCAACCTACTCTAGTATTCTTGCCTGGAGAATCCCATGGACAGAGGAGCCTGGAGGGCCACAGTTCATGGGGTTGCAAAGAGTTGGACACGACTCACACTTTCACTCAGGAGTTCAGGGCGGTGATGGCTTTTCATTAGCTGAGCCGCAACACTTCTCACTGGCTGGGCTGTTGCTGAGCAAGGAGAAATTCTTCCTTGACGTCTTCTGTTGCAGAGAGCAAGGTGCCATCTTCCTGGGGGGCAGGCAATTGAGACGGAGCAGCAGGGCCTGAGAGCGCCCCCTTCTGGCCTCTCAATTTTATTTTATTTGTTTTTAAAATTTTTAATCCGACGACAATAGCTTTACTGTTTACAGCTGGTTTCTGCCCTACAATATCACGAATCAGTCATAACTAGGGCCGGGCTCCCCGTGTTCTATAGCAGCCTCCCACTAGCTGTCTATTTTATAGTGTATATACTTTCTCAGCTCGTCCCACCCTATTCTATTTTTTCGTGTATATGCTTTAATGGGCTTCTGTTTTCACACTGCCCGTGTGGATCATCCAGAGACCATCACCTCTGGACCACGGGCTATCCCAGAATCCTCAACACTTGTAAGTCCCTTGAATGGAGAGAGAGGACCTGGACACGTATGGGGCTGGCTCTTAGAAAGGAAAATCTAGCTGCCCCTGATCGAGGTGGATCTGAATATAACAAGGAGGGCATTTCCCTGTGAGCAGCTGTTAGACCTGTGCTCTCTGAAGTCTACACTGGCTTCCCCTGCCCAGAGGACATCTTGCTCTATTACAATTTTGCTGCACATGGGAGGAATACAATGGCTATCTGGTGTTTCTACCTCCTCACCATCTTTATTTCCTTTGTGGGAACTTCCCTTCTCTTTTCTTTGTGTTTTCAGTGGGCTGCCTTCATGGTGAGCTGTCCCCAGGGCAGGCGTGGGCACTGGACCCAGGTTGGGCCAGACCTAGGGCTATATCCCCCTTGTATCTGCACTTGCTGCCAAAGTCGAAGGTACCTCTGTCCTCTGATTGCATTGAGATGGAAATTGCAGGTCACCGAGACAAACTAATCAGAGTATTTCACTCTTTCTCATCAATCTCCTGTAATCACAATGCAAGAGTTTACTGTGCTGTTTCTGTTTCTGCGTGAATCTGGATTCTTCAGTTGCTCGATACGCACAGATCCCCAGAGCTGACACAGTTCACTCAGGGACAGGGTCAGCGGACAGAGGTCTGCACACGTGACCAGAAAACCACTTCAAAGGGTCTGAATGTTATGACCTTTTTATTGGCTCAGGGCAGAAACAAGGCCCGATTATTTATTATTTTCATTTATATGACTTAGGATATCAGTGGGAGGATTTTCACTGACCTCTCAGAGAAACAGTCATCTAAAAAGTGAGGGAAGTGTAATTCTCAAAGAGAACTTGAGAGGAGGTCCTTCAGAGATTGAACCAAAAAAAAAAAAAAAAAAAAGATTTTTCTCAAGGGCTTTTAATTTTATTTTCTTTTTAAGAAGAGCTTTNAAATAAAAAAAGGAGGGAAAGAGAAAATCCAAAAGAGAAATGGAGATGAGGCCATAAAGAGATGAACAAAAAAAAAAAAAAAAAAAAAAAAAGATTTTTCTCAAGGGCTTTTAATTTTATTTTCTTTTTAAGAAGAGCTTTGCTGGGACTTCCCTGGTGGTCCAGTGGTTGAGAATCCACCTTTCAATACAGGGCACAGGAGTTCCATCCCCACTCAGGGAACGAAGATCCCACATGCCAAGGAGCAGCTAAGACCACGTGCCATAGTGAAGATGCAGTTCAGCCAAAAAAAAAAAAAAAAAAAGCTTTGTTGATGGACATGCCATAAAATCCATTCATTTTTAAGGATAAATTCAGTGATTTCTAGGAATTCACTGAGTCGTGTAGCTACCACCACAATATGGTTTGAGAACATTTCCATCACCGCTGCCCCGCATGCCGCCCTCATTTGCATTCATTTTCCATCCCCCCGAGGGCCCCAGGCAGCCTCTGATTGCCCTCCTGTCTCTGCAGGTGTGGCCTATCTGGACATCTCATATGAATGGCGTCAGGCAGCACATGGTCGTTCTTGTCTGGCTTCTTTCCCTTAGTAAAACACTTTTGAGGTGACCCATGTTGTCATTTGCTCTTTCTTTTTATTGCTGTAAGGCTAGCCATTGAATGGCTAACCCTCACTTTACTTCTCCATTCAGCCACTAAGTGACATTCGGAGCATTCCCACTGTGGGGCAATCATGAAGAGCGCTGCTCTGAATGTTCACCTACAAGTTTTCGTGCAGAACAAGGGCTCTGTAGACCATGTGAGCTCTCCTTCCTCACCTCAGAGATGCAAGCTCTTTTTTTGGAAGAGAACATACCCAGGCTTCTGGGTGAGGCTTGCTCAACCATGATGGACAGAGTGATATGATTCCCTGCTTCTGAGGAGGCAGACTGATACGCAGTGCTTGGGATGTCAGAAGGTCTTAGGCACCATACAGGAGATTTTGCTGTTTCCCTCAACAAGGCGGGACCGAAGCCAGGTGGGTCCGATCAGTCCTTTCCTGGATCAACACACACTAGTCCCCTCTTGTCAGCAGGGTGGGGGTACATTCCCCTGAAACCACAGATAGCACCAAACCCTTTGTATACTGTTTTTCCTATGCGTACATATGATAAGTAATTTATGAATTGGGCACAGTAAGAGATTAATAACAGTTATAATGAAACAAAAAAGTTTAACAATACAGTACAATGAGTCATGTGAATGTGGTTACTCTCTCTCAGAATATCTTATTGTACAAATATAATGCCTTCCCCCCTGAGTTAAGCACTTATTATGCATTGTGGCATAACTTTTTTAGTTTGGGATGCAACAGCAAAACTAGCAGATTTCTGTTTCCTTCTTTACAATTTCACGGAGAGAAGATTCATTCTTACTGTGGATCTTAGCAATCTAGCCGTACGATTTTTTTCTTCTCTTGTTAAACCAAGGACTTTCGCCTTTCCCCTTAAACAAAGCACTTACAGCTGCTCTTTGGTATATCCCAGTCGCCAACATCATGAATTGTTTTTGGGGGATTTGCGGTTGTTGTCCACTTGCGAAGCCATGTCCAACTCTTTGCGACCCTGTGAACTGCAGCACTCCAGGCTCCCCTGTCCTTCAAATCTCCCAGAGTTTGCACAAATTCATTTTGTTTGAATCAGTGATGCTATCTAACCATCTCATCCTCTGCCTTCTCTTTTTGCCCTCAATGTTTCCCAGCATTAGGGTCTTTTCTGATGAGCTGGCACTTTGAATCAGATGGCCAAAGTGTTGGAACTTCATCTTCAGCAACAGTCCTTGCAATGAATAATCAGGATTGATTTTCTTTAGGATTGACTAATTTGATCTCTCAGGATCAAGGGACTCCCAAGAGTCTTCTCCAGCACCACAGATCAAAAGCGTAAATTCTTCAGCAATCAGCCTTCTTTATGGTCCAACTCTCATATCCATACATGACTACTGGAAAAACATAGCTCTGATGATACAGATCTTTGTCAGCAATGTGATGTCTTTGCTTTTTAATATGCTGTCTAGGTTTGTCATATCTTTTCTTCCAAGGAGCAAGTGTCCTTGAATTTCACACCTGCAGTCACTGTCCGCCGTGATTCGGTAGCCCAACCAAAGAAAATCTGTCACTTCTTCCAATTCCATTTGCCATGAAGTGATGGGACCGGATCAGTTCTGTTCAGTTGCTCAGTGGTGTCTGACTCTTTGCAACACCATGGACTGCACACCAGGCTTCCCTGTCCATTATCAACTCCTGAAGCTTGCTCAAACTCATGTCCTTAGAGTCAGTGATGCCATCCAATGCATCCTCTGTCATCCTGTTCTCCTCCTGCCTTCAATCTTTCCCAGCATCAGGGTCTTTTCCAGTGAGTCAGCTCTTCTCATTAGGTGGCCACAGTATTGCAGTTTCAGTTTCAGCAACAGTCCTTCCAACATTCAGGGTTGATTTCCATCAAGATTGACTGATTTGATCTCCTCGATCCAAGGGACTCTCAAAAGTCTTCTCCAGCACCACAATTCAAAACCATGAATTCTTTGGTGTTCAGCCTTCTTCAATGTCCAAATGTCACACCCATATATGACTACTAGAAAAACTATACCTTTGACTAGACAGACTTTTGTCAGCAAAGTAATGTCTTTACTTTGGAATATGCTGTCAAGGTTGGTCATAGGTTTTCTTCCAAGGAGAAAGTGTCTTTTAATTTCATGGCTGCAGTCACCATCTGTAATGATTTTGAAGCCCCCCAAAATAAAGTCTCTCACTGTTTCCATTGTTTCCCCATCTAGTTTCCCATCTCCATGAAGTGATGGGACTGGATGCCATGATTTTACTTTTCTGAATGCTGAATTTTAAGCCAACTTTTTCACTCTCCTCGTTCACTTTCATGAAGAGGATCTTTAATTCTTCTTTGCTTTCTGCCATCAGGGTGGTGTCCTCTGCATATCTGAGGTTATTGATATTTCTCCCAGCAATCTTGATTCCAGCTTGTGCTTCATCCAGCCCGGCATTTCACATGATGTAGTCTGCATAGAAGTTAAATAAGCATGATGACAGTATACAGTCTTGATCTACTCTTTTCCTGATTTGGAACCAGTCTATTGTTCCATGTTTGATTCTAACTGTTGCTTCTTGATCTGCATACAGATTTCTCAAGAGGCAGGTCAGGTGGTCTGGTATTTCCATCTCTTGAAGAATTTTCCACAGTTTGTTGTGATCCACACAGTCAATAAACCAGAAGTAGATCCTTTTCTGGAACTCTCTTGCTTTTTCAATAATCCAACAGATGTTGGCAATTTGATCTCTGATTCCTCTGCCTTTTCTAAATCTAGCTTGAACATCTGAAAGTTCACTTTCATGTACTGTTGAAGCATGGCTTGGAGAATTTTAAACATTACTTTGCTAGCATATGAGATGAGTGCAATTGTGCGGTAGTTTGAACATTCTTTGGCATTGCCTTTCTTTGGGATTGGAATGAAAACTGACCTTTTCTAGTCCTGTGGCCACTGCTGAGTTTTCCAAATGTGCTGGCATATTGAGTGCAGCACTTTCACAGCATCATTTTTCAGATTTGAAATTCCATTCCAGGATGTCTGGCTCTAGGTCAGTGATCACACCATCCTGGTAACCTGGGTCATGAAGAACTTTTTTGTATGGTTCTGCTGGCATATTGAGTGCAGCACTTTCACAGCATCATCTTTCAGGATTTGAAATTCCATTCCAGGATGTCTGGCTCTAGGTCAGTGATCACACCATCCTGGTAACCTGGGTCATGAAGAACTTTTTTGTATTCTTGCCACCTCTTCTTAATCTTTTCTGCTTCTGTTAGGTTATACCATTTCTGTCCTTTATCGAGCCCATCTTTGCATGAAATGTTTCCTTGGTGTCTCTAATTTTCTTGAAAAGATCTCTAGTCTTTCCCATTCTGTTGTTTTTCTCTATCTCTTTGCATTAATCACTGAGAAAGGCTTTCTTCTCTCTCCTTGCTATTCTTTGGAATTCTGCATTCAGATGAGTATATCTTTCCTTTTCTCCTTTGCCTTTAGCTTCTCTTCTTTTCTCAGCTATGTGTAAGGGTTCATCAGACAACCATTTCACGTTTTTTGCATTTCTTTTCCTTGGGGATGGTCTTGATCACTGCCTCCTGTACAATGTCACAAACCTCCATCCATAGTTCTTCAGGCACTCTGTCTATCAGGTCTAATCCCTTGAATCTATTTTTCACTTCCACTGTATAATTGTAAGGGATTTGATTTAGGTCATACATGAATGGTCTAGTGGTTTTCCCTACTTTCTCCAATTTAAGTCTGAATTTTGCAATAAAGAGTTCATGATCCAAGCCATAGTCAGCTCCCAGTCTTGTTTTTGCTGACTGTATACAGCTTCTCCATTTTTGGCTGCAAAGAATATAATCAATCTGATTTCAGTATTGACCATCTGGTGATGTCCGTGTGCAGAGTCGTCTCTTGTGTTGTTGGAAGAGGGTGTTTGCTATAACCAGTGCATTCTCTTGGCAAAATTCTTTTAACCTTTGCCCTGCTTCATTCTGTACTCCAAGGCCAAATTTGCCTTTTACTCCAGGTATCTCTTGACTTACTACTTTTGCATTCCAGTCCCCTATAATGAAAAGGACATTAAAAAAAATTATATCTACTACTGTGGGCATGAATCCCTTAGAAGAAATGGAGTAGCCCTGATAGTCAAAAAAAGTCCAAAATGCAATACTTGAATGAAGTCTCAAAAACGGCAGAATGATCTCTGTTCATTTCTAAGACAAACCATTCGATAGCACAGTAATCCAAGTCTATGCCTCAACCAGTAATGCTGAAAAAGCTGAAGCTGAATGATTCTATGAAGACCTACAGGACCTTCTAGAACTAACTTCCAAAAAACATGGGACCAGATGCCATGATCTTAATATTTTAAATATCGAGATTTAAGTCAGCTTTTTCACTCTCCTCTTTCACTCTCACCAAGAGGCTCTTTAATTCCTTTTCACTTTCTGCCATTAGAGTGATGTCATCTGCATATTTGAGATTATTGGTATTTCTCCCAGCAATCTTGATTCCAGCTTGTGATTCATCCAGCCCAGCATTTTGCATGATGTACTCTGCATAGAAGTTAAATAAGAGGGTGACAATATACAGCCTTGATGTACTTTTTTTCCAGTTTGGAGCCAGTCTGTTTTTCCATATCCAGTTCTAACTGTTGCTTCTTGACCTGTATACAGGTTTTTCAGGAGACAGATAATATCGTCTGGTACTCCTGTCTCTTTAAGAATTTTCCAGTTTGTTATGATCCACACAATGAAAGGCTTTAGTGTAGTCAATGAAGCAGCAGTAGAAATTTTTCTGAAATTCTCTTGCTCTTTCTATGATTCAACAGATGTTGGCAATTTGATTTCTGGTTCTGCTTCCTCTTTGAAACCAGTTTGTACATCTAAAAGTTCTTGGTTCACAAACTGTTGATGCTTAGCTTGAAGACTTTTGAGCATGACCTTGCTAGCATGTGAACTGAATGCAATTTTACAGTAGATTGAATATTCTTTGGCATTGCCCTTCTTTGGGATTGGAATGAAAACTGACCTTTTCCAGTCCTATGGCCACTGCTGAGTTTTCTTAATTTGCAGCACTTTCACAGCATCAGTTTTTAGGATTTGAAATCGCTCAGCTGGAATTCCATTGCCTCCACTAGCTTTGTTAGTAGAAATGCTTCCTAAGGCCCACTTGGCTTCACACTCCAGAATGTCTGGCTCTAGGTGAGTGACCACACCATTGTGGTTATTCAGGTCATTAAGACCTTTTTTGTACAGTGCTTCTATACATTCTTGCCACTTCTTCTTAATATTTTCTGCTTCTGTGAGGTCCTTGCTGTTTCTGTCCTTTATTATGCCCATCTTTCCATGAAATGTTTCCTTGCTATCCAATTTTCTTGAAGAGCTCTCTAGTCATTCCCATTCTATCATTTTCCTGTATTTATCTGCACTGTTCATTTAAGAAGACCTTCTCATCACTCCTTGCTCTTCTCTGGAACTGTGCATTCAGTTGGATATCAGTTCAGTTCAGTCAGTCAGTAGTGTCCAACTCTTTGCAACCCTATGGACTGCAGCACGCCAAGTTTCCCTGTCCATCACTAACTTCCAGAGCTTGCTCAGACTCATGCCCATCAAGTCGGTGAGGCCATCCAACCATCTCATGACAACCACTTAGCATTCTTGTATTTCTTTTACTTTGGGATGGTTTTGGTCACTGCCCCCTGTACAATGTTATAAAACTCTGTCCATAGTTCTTCAGGCACTCTGTCTACTAAATCTAACCCCTTGAATCTATTCTTCCCCTCCACTATATAATCAGAAGATATTTGACTTAGGTCATACCTAAATGACCTTGTGGTTTTCCCTACTTTCTTCAATTTAAGCCAATATTTTGTGATAAGGAGCTCATGGTCTGAGCTATAGTCAGCTCCAGATCTTGCATTTTACTGACTATACAGAAGTTCTCCATCTTAAGCTGCAAAGACATAATCTGATTTCAGTATTGGCTATGTGGTGATGTCCATGTGTAGAGTCGCCCTTTGTGTTGTTTGAAAATGGTGTTTACTATGACCAGCGTGTTCTCTTGACAAAACTCTGTTAGCCTTTGCCCTGCTTCATTTTGTACTCCAAGGCCAACTTCAGCTTCTTTGACATCAGTGGCTGGAGCATAGACTTGGATTACTGGGATGTTGAATGGTTTGCCTTGGAAAGGAACTGAAATGATTCTGTTGTTTTTGAGATTGCACCCAAGTACTACATTTCACATTTCAGACTCTTTTGTTGACGATGAGAGCTACTCCATTTCTTCTAAGGGATTCTTGCCCACAGTAGTAGACATAATGGTCATCTGAATTAAATTCCCACATTCCACTTCCCTGATAGCTCAGCTGGTAAAGAATCCGCCCGCAATGCGGGAGACCTGGGTTTGATCCCTGGGTGGGGAAGATCCCCTGGAGAAGGGAAAGGCTACCCACTCCAGTATTCTGGCCTGGAGAATTCCATGGANGGGTGGGGCGGACTTTTCTTCCCCCCTTCCCCCCACCCCGTCCCTCGGGCACCCCACCCCAGGGGAGGGGCCGCGGGGAGGGCGGCCCGGGGCGCGCCAGCCACCCGGCCCGCCAGCTGTCGTTGCCTTGGTGACCGCTCTGGCTAATTGGCCGGCGGAGCGAGCCGGAGGCAGCTGTTCCGGCCAGGAGGGACAAGGACATCGTCTCTCCCGGGCACTTGGTGCTGAGGGATGGGGGACACCCCGGAGGCGCGCTGGTGGTGGTGGGGGGCAGCCGATTACTTTGGGCCATTGCCTTGGGAGTTGTGGACCCTCCTCATCTTGGGGACACCCCACAGGAATCCTTAGGCTGAAATAATTTCCAGGCACCTTTTCTTGAGGAGGGCATGCTTGACTAAGAGACCTGTCTCCTCCATAGGAGGGGGGAAGCGGCGACCAGTCAGCGCCAAGGTCATGCGGTCAGCCCCGCTGGGCTGCTTGTTTCTGGCACTGGGTCCTTTGCCCCTGGCAGTGATACCCACGGGCTCCTGCATTCTGCCTCCCCAGAGGCCGACGGGCGCCTCTGGGCTCGCTTCTGCCCTCGCCCACCACCGGAGGGGCTTCTGGTACCTCCTCCCCCTGTGGCTGACACACCCTCCTCCTGTCCTTAGTCTTTTCCACCTGCCAGGAACTCTGACCTGCTATCCGCCCATAGCCGCCCCATCTCTCTCCTGGCTTAGATTCACTCCATTGACTTCCCTTTCACGGAATCCTTAGGTCATCTTTTCAAGTTCAATGAAGGTCACATTTACTGTTCACCTACTGTGGGGGTGTTGTTGGGGGGAGTGGCCACTGAACACGTTCAGCAAACACTTGGGTGACATGTAATATATGTGGGCCCTGGGAACACAGCTGAGGAAGCAGCATGGTGCCTGCCCATCAGGGACCAGCACTGGGACACGAACCACGTTAGAATGGGCTTCTATGGTTCTTACTGACTGTCTTCCTCACAGTACTGAAGAGTCATGAGTAATGAAGTGACTTGCCCAAGGCCACTCAGGGGCTTAGAGGTTGTGGTGAGGCCTAGCTGGGGGTGGGATGGGGATTGGTGAGGGATTTGTTAAGCATCTGGTATGAGGATGGCCGGGGTGATGTTGACTTTTCTTCTAGAACAAGGTGTTTAACTTTCTGTAAAGGCCTATATAGTAAATGTTTGTTTTTCTTCAAGGGCTGAGTGGTCTGTGTCACAACACTTCACTTCTTGATTATGGCACTACACAGAGACACTAGTAAATGAATGGGCATGGCTATGTTTAGATAAATCTTTATTTGTGGACACTGAAACTGAATTTCATATACTTTGTACGAGTCAAGAAGTATTCATCTTTAAAGTTTTTTCAACCAATTAAAAATATACAAACTCTTCTTAGCTGGAGGGCCATAGAAAAACAGGCTGCAGGCTGAATTTGGGTTTTTGAGTCATAGCTTGCACCCCCTGTTCTAGAATATCTCGACTTTGTTCCTCCTTTTTTTTTTTCTGGCTTGAATCAGTTCTCCTCCATTGGGTCAAACACATGAGCCTGAGGCCCAAAGACTCAGCACGCTTGGGAGCCTCAGCGCATCTCCCCTTTCCTCTTCGTCTTCCTTGGTTTCTCTGCCCCCTAACACTCACCTTGCACCTAGGCGGGACTCCTGAGGTAGCCTTGCCTCTGCTCATCATGGTTTTAGAAATGGTTCTCTTTTGATCACTATATACCCAGGAAATGGCCTTCCTGCGAGCCTGGATCATTGTGAAAAAGCATCCCTTTAACCCCGCACTTTACCATAAGCATGTTA
Source organism: Neotragus pygmaeus (assembly GCA_006410875.1). NCBI lineage: Eukaryota > Metazoa > Chordata > Mammalia > Artiodactyla > Bovidae > Neotragus > Neotragus pygmaeus. The sequence continues at coordinate 184,829 of SJYV01034234.1, read as the reverse complement.
AAGTACTTTCCCATGTAAGCCCTATGAGGGTATAGCTGTTTGCTGCTTTCTTCGCCTCACCACTCTGTCGGCCAGGACAGTCCCTGGTGCCTGGCAGGATCCAATTGGACTGTCTGGTTCTCATAAGCCACAGAAAGCATGCAGATACTAGGCAGCGCAGAGCCTTTTCATAGTGTCCTAGCTTGGCCCTTCCGTTAAAGGAAAGAGGTAACTGAGGCTCAGACTCCCAACTTGCCTGAGTCACACTGGCCACTGATGAGGCCAGGATGAGTTCCTCCTTTCTCAGTTTTGTCCGTCCCCCTCCACCTTGTGATTGG